>JALBCR010001285.1:0-257679 GCA_030710515.1 Abscondita cerata
TGGTTTTGTTGTGAGAAATTACAAATCATTTACAAATATCGATGCTCTCAGAGTTCTCTATTTTACTATAGTACGATCAAAAGTGGAATACTTTTCACTGGTATGGTGATACTGATATGAACAGCGTACATTTGTTACATTAGCCTTAAGTAGAATTTAGTGTAAATTTAATTTTGTTTTGTTTATGATTTGTATATTGTACCATTTTTTGTATTGGTGGGCGTTGGCCTGCCATAATAGGTTTAAGTTACCGACTTCTCTCGGTCAGCCGTGAATTGTGGTATTACCAAACGGTATTCTTTGCCAAGTCACGGCTTCTGATCTAACTGCAGGAATGCCTAGCCTTTTTAATGTCATTATTCCACCAGTATGCCAATTGTCTTATGTTTTTGTGTCTATGAATGGAATTTGTCTTAAGGTATTTTTGACAGGCTTACAGTATATGATGGTCTATTTAAACTTTATCTATTTTTTCTGATAGGGTTGATCTTACATAATCAATTAAGTCATCGTTTGCCAGTGCATTATACTTAAACCTCCATGGCCTATTACCAATTGGTATTTTTTGAGATGTTAAGGATTTCTTGTGCATTTTGTTCTTTTAGTTCAAAGTACTGTAAGTCTATTCTTTGAGAGAGACGTGCCAATTTCGAAGTTTAGGTGAGAGATCTGTAGTGGTAAAGGTGACATCCGTTAAGAAAGATCCATTCTTATTTAAGACTGTTGGAATTTTTCCACCATTTATCACAAACAGATCGTGTAAGGTAATCCACTCAGTTAATGCTAGCTCTTTATTGTTATAGTATGATACTTGATCTGTAATACACTTGCGCACTTTAATTTTTTTTATGTATTTGGAATTTGTCCATTTGGTGGATACTTGTATCTGTTGGAAAAATAAATAAATATTATTATATCTCAGTAATTACTTATCGGAACAAAAATAATTTAAACAAAAGTTGTGTATAATTAAGTTATAAACAACTTTGATTTAAAAATAAAAATGTGTAAAATAAATATTTTTTAAAATATTTCAAAAATTCGAAAATCTGTGTAGGTTAACGGCTATTTTTGCAACATAGATTATGCCAATAATCTAATCAGATCTTTAGAATTATAAATAAATTCTTAGTACAAAGTTTTATAAAAATCGACTGATTTTCTTGGAATAATGTTTACATACGGACGGACGGCCGGCTGACTGGCCGTCGGACATAATTTTTATTTGCTTCATTATAACGTACTAACTCTAATTCTTCAAAAAAATAAATAAAAAAAGGTGTTAAAATTTTCAGTTTGGATGGAGTGACAACTTTTTAGTTCATCTTCTACCTACAGAAATTAGATGTTTGATTGAACTGTTTATTAATGCTGTATTTTTGTAACAACAATAAAGGATCAATAGGATTGTTTGTTTTTGATTTCTTCATTACACTATACCTAAGCCTAGTAACGATGTCTTACTAGGACTGTGGTTGGGGTGTATACAAAAGCAAAAATTACTGAGACTCTATTTAAAAAAAAATTCGTAAGCTATGAACAAAAAAAAATCAAATTACAAATAAAGACGTTTACAAACCTGCCAGCTACAGAAGAAAAGTTAATAAAAACGTCCGTTTTTCACTCACATATTTTTTTATATTAACGTAATTATTTTAAATTAAATTTTATATAAGAAAATCTTTATTAATAAAAAGTGATATGCGAAGACGGGAGGTAGATGTTTCGATCCTACTTTCAAGTTTCGGGAATTAAAAATTTAATATTAGGGAATGGAAAAATGTGCATCGCCTTGTGAAAAAAAAAACCTATACACCGATTCGACTTTGCAGTACATTTTAAAACTCCTTTTTAAAGCTTAAGCCCGTTACGTATATCAGCAATATTACCTGCAGTATAAAGTTTTTAGTTTAAACAAAGCGCGGATATAAATTTTTTTACTTTAAGAGTTTCCAACAAAGTTTCGTACTTTTTAATATTCAATTACTTAAATCACTTTTGGTAATAAATTTAATTACTTACGTACCCGAAACCACTCATTTATGAAAATCAAAAGGAAATTTTTTATTTTTTATTCAGTTTTTGATTTAAAAGTTTGTACGTTAAGTTTGTGAATGACAAGATTAATTAACTCGAAAGAAATTACTTGGCGAAATCATTGATTTTATTAAAGAAAAAACTTTGTTTTTCTGTAGGTTTCTTTATTCGACAATGAAAAAATTGTACAAAGGGAAACAAACAAGTCGTGTACATTTACAAGCACATAAAAGAAATAAATTAATTAAAATTCAAATTAAATTAATTATGTTATATACCCCAGTCAATATAGCAAATAATAAGTACAATAATAAGGACAAGAATAATAGTAGGTTATTTTCTTAATTAACATTTAAATGCAAAAAAAGTGATTTTTCTCAACCTTTTTATTCCTGAATGAAAAGTAATAAACCAACATTAATGGTGTAAAAAAAAAGTTGTAGAAAATAAAAATACAAATAAAATTAGCACTAATTCGACTCGATCAGGTAATAAATTTCCAAGAAAAATCGGAAAAATTTGTCATTTTTTGAGATGTAGCAGCATAATTCTTTTAAAAAATAATACGTACTTAGTGTGTGCAAAACCCTGCAATTGTCGCGCAATTAGTTCATGCAAAATTGTAATTTCAAATTTTTAAAGCTGTATACTGACTCGAGGCAGAATGCTCGTATGGTCGTCCGATTGTCAGAAATAAAATAAAATTGTCTAGTTGGAATAGAAACAAACAAAACGTATTTTTTTGATAAAATGATATTTAACACCCAAACAATGTATGCAAAGATGACTGAAAATCACCGAGTGTGAGAAAACGGAGGAGTAGTAGGGGTACCCGTCCGCTAGCGGTTATTAAAGGGACTGCAATTTATATAAGCGTGCTGAGGACGGGTACTCCCACTACTCTTCCGTTTTCTTGCAGTTGGTCATTTTAAGCCATCTTTGCATGCATTTTTTGTATGTTAAATATCATTTTATCAATAAATGGAAATATACATTTTGTTCCTTTCTATTTCAACTTTAGATTTTTGTTATTTTTGACAATTGAAAGACCACATAAGCATTCAGCCTTGATTGAATATATTGCTTTAAAAAAATTAAATCGCAATTTTGCATAAACTAATTGCCCGACAACTGCAGGACACACTAAGTACGTATTATTACCTCCTATTTCCTGAAAGATTTATGCTACATCTCAAAAAATGACGGATCTACAAATTTAAAAAGTAAAACACAAGTATTTTACTTTTTCCGATTTTTCTCGGATATTTATTAACTGATCTAGTCGAATTGCTCATTTTATTCGCATTTTTATTCTCTACAACTTTTTTTTATACCATTAATGTTGGTTCATTACTTTTCACTCAGGAAAAAAAGTTGAGAAAAACACTTTTTTTGCATTTAAATGTTAATTAACAATATAATGACAATTCAGTTTCGGCATAAAACATGAATATAAGGTACTTTATACAATTTACAATTACATGGCACATGCGGTATCATACCAATATTTTTGTCAAAAATACATTTCTATTTATTTTACTAATAAAGAACATAATAATACTAGTTCTAAATAAAGTGCTTTAGAAACAGCATATTTTTTAATCTGATTTTTACAATATTTTAATTGGAAGAGCACCACTCACGCATTTGAAATTTGCCAATTTTTACACTAAACAATAACTTTAATTATTAATTAATGAATTAGTAGATTTGATTTGTTTACTTTGTTTTTTAATATTAACAAAAAAAATAAATAAAAACAAACATTTTTAGAAATTATTTCTCTTTTTCTCTGCTCTATCCAATTTCTTCTATCTATTACTTCCCTCATCTATTCGATCCCTTTCCCATTATCTTCTAGCACAACTCTAAATCTTGCTATCACTCATTTCGCTTTCAATCCCTCATTTTCTGTCCAGTAACTCTATGGACAAACTTTGCGTAGTGATTCTAAACCCAAAAATAAAAAAAAAATAATATAAATCTAGGTCCGGAAACACTTCGTTTAGGACCTACAGAGTGTTAAAAAATTTATATTTTTCTCGGTTTTTTTGCGATATTTTGCAAACAATATGAATATGGTCCTAAAATTTTGAACGCGGAAGTTTTTGTGGTTAAGTGATCCCTTTGTTTTAATTGGTGCTGGGTATACTAGGTATTTTAAGTATTCCCAAATACAGTAATCACAAGGATTGAGATCAGGAGACTTAGGAGGCTAGGCAACCGGACAACCTTTTCCAATGTATTGACCACCAAACGTATTGTTAAGATGTTTTTACTTTTGTTTGCTTTCTTTTGTATTATGTGTAGTTTTCTTCAGATTTATTAGCAAGGTATAGACTTTTCTTTTTTTCTTCGTTTGTATTTGTTGTTTTAATTCTTCATTTCACCATTTTGTCTGTTTCTTTCCTTTATTTGATTTGTCTATTCTACATATTTCTTTTGCTTCTCCATACTTTCTCTGATCCCCAAGTTTCCCAGTTTTCTCTATTTTTATTTCTATTATTTGTCTAAATTTGTCTGCCGTTTCCTTCTCTTGTAATTTATAGATTTTATAACTTCATTTACTATTGTTTTGTAATATTTGTCTACAAAGCTTTGTTGAATTTTATATCCATCTTGACTTTTGCTATAACTAGAATAATGATCACTATAAATTTCTGCCAACTTTCTTACTTTTACATCCAAAATTTCTTTTCTTTAAGCTTTATTAACAAGTAAATAATCTATTAATGATTTTTGTTTTTCTAGCATTTTATACATAATAAAGTGATTGCCGACAAATTTTCCAAAACCTTAAAATTTTAATAATGGTGTGCATTTTTATATTGAAATGCTTGTGTTATGCAAAAACTATTATTATAGAACTTCTTTTCACCAGTATAACACCCGAAACAAAGAAAATATACAAATTCCTTTTTGTAGAATTACTAAGACAAAAAATAGTCCGAGTAAACTTTTTCAAAAATTTTATAATTGTTTGTCCGAGGAATTACAAAATTACCACACCAAATTTTTTAAATAATTATAAAATCACTATTGGCTAGAAACGCATTTTATTCATACAAGGAATTTCTAATTTTATGTTTATAATTTAAAGTTGTTCACATTTATATTTAGGACGCGAGTAAATAATGTACATACATATTACAAGCACAAAATAATAATTATTATTTTCTTTTCTTTTCAATTCCTTTATGTGTTCACTATCCTTGCTGTTAAATTTTAGGAAACATTTTTCTTTTTTCCTTTTTTTTTAGATTTTTGTTCTTTTTTGTCTACGTTTGCTTCTCACTTTTTTAAGTACTTCCTTAGAGCTTTTATTACCCCTTTTAAAAAGTACTTCACTATGTCGTCCGCATTCGCCAATACACATATTTATTTTTTTCTTACCACGATTCCTTCCACCTGGTGTTTTTCTAATTCCTCTTTTAGATCCCCAATGTACAAAAAAAATAAGCAAAGATAATGGATATTCCTTTTTCAGTCCTTTTTTTGCCATAAACTTGATCCTTATCCTCCCATCCACTCTGGTTTTACAACTCGTGTCCACTTAAATCTCCTCCAACCTCACTGATCATTTTTCATCTTATCCCACAATAATTCTCTTTCCACTCCATCAAACGCCGCTTTCAGATTAAAAAATATGGCAAAGACTTTCTCTTCTTTTTTTCTCTGTTTGTTAATTAAGTGTTTTAATGCTTACTGGCATATAATTTATAAACAATAATATTAAACTTCATTTATTTAAAACTTTTCAAAATTTCCCAGAGTCAAATAGTTTCGTTATAATATAATATTTTGTTGCTAACGTATTGAATTAAACTAAACAAAACAAAACAAAAAATAGTTATTTATGCACCAGAGGTGTAAAACACACATAATTGTTGCCCTCGCCTACAACTCGTGCAACAATTTTTATGCTTGCGCTTAAAGTACTTTACACCTGTGGTTCATTCAATTTTTTTGCACTTTTTAGTAATAATAAACAGATTTATTTTGTAATTACATATTTAATTTTAATTTCAATACATAAAAAAAAATCTTAAATTAATAGTACTAATTTGTTTAAAAAAATTAAATTTACGACTGTAAATTGATCACGACCTCTAAGGTAGCTTACAAGAATTAAGAACTTTTTAAAATGGTGTCGACTTAAAAAAGCAACAAAGTACTCGGAAAATGTGATTTTGGTGTATTTTGGAGAAATTTCCAGATTTTTTATACTTTGGTCATTTTATTCTATACTGAAAGCAATTTTGTGTAAAAATAACATAGATATTAGCAAGTTTATAATTATTATAATGAGTTAATTGAATTAAACAAATAACTTTTCACAATTATAGGTTAGGTACGATTTACTCCTGTTCTACCCTCTTAGAAAATTTTGCTTTATATTTAGATTCTACAATTTAATTTATATATTTTCTGAAAAGAAATTGATTTTTTTAAGAATAATTTGTAGAGATTTTCTTGTCATTTCTCATGCATAATTTTGTACCGTTTATTATTATTTTGTCTATGATTAATTGCAAATTCTCGGATCAATTCTGTATCAACGATATATGTGGGCCTTAAAGTAAAAGAGGACCTTAAAGTTCAAAATGCGGGCGCTAAAGAAAACCGAGCGAAAAAGTCATTTTACGCTTTCAAAAGCTGGTGTAAAGTGAATCATTAAATATAGGAAGTGCAAATTTGTAATTTTCCTCTTATTCCTTTTTTGTAAATTAGGCATATTATTGTTTTCCTCTATAGTTGAGTTATAGTCCTTCGCCTTTCTATATCATTTCATATGTTTTCCTCATTTTCTCTCATATCCTCTTTTTTGTGAATTTCTACTGTTTCCCCTGTGTTACGTCCAAACCTTCCGCCTTACCTATTTTTAGTTGTTTTTTTCTAATTCTCTTCTTCAATTTCCTCCTCTCTGTTTTCTTTCTTTTTTAAATTCTTTTATGTTTTTTTCCGTTTCTCCTAGTTTATTTATTTATTCGTATGGTACATTATACAAATATTGTATTGTGATGTAAGTGTTATGTATGGTTCACCAAAAGATTAGTATAAACCTGTATAGTGTAGTGACAAAACCGTGTGCAATAATGGATTGGCTCGTCTTGGCAAAGCATTTACTTCAAGGTTTAGAAAAACCACCAGCACAGCCATTACATGACGACATATAATGGACCGGTTCAAGCGGCAGTCATGACAATGACGAAAAAAATAGTAGGTTAAAGAAATAGCAAAACAAGATAATGGAAAAACAGATAATCAAGAAAAGAATACAAAACATTGCTGAACTTCAGATGTCCTTCAGATTCGTAAGCCATAATATTGCTTCATCCGTTAAATTATGAATGTTTGGAAACCTTCCTTTAAACTTCGACAATTCTCTACAATATGTGTAACGGTCTCTGGTTCGTTTCCACAGTCACAATTTGGATTATAAATCGCAACATAGAGTTGCATTTAGAATGACCTGATCTTATGCGATTTACTTTTGACCAAGTTTTTCTTTTTTGATCAAAGCCTGGGACTTTTATTGTTGGATCATCAATAAGATGTTTATTGAAAACATCAACTCCAGGCCATAATTTTTTTCACTCTTCAACTTCAGAAAAAGTCGTACTTAAGTAGTCTTGCAACCATATAGGACTTCGAGATTTAAGTCTTTTAGCAAAAGGGTTGTCAATGTCGTTATAAATTGGCAATTTTTTGTTAAGTTGGCATTTATCCCATTCTCTCTATTTTTTTTTTGTATAATAACTATTCAACCAGACAGGAGCACAATATTTTGCTCTAGAATGAACTAATGCCAATGCAGCTGTACGAAGTGTTTTTGCATCTGTTCCTCAAGTTGTTCCAGCTAATTTTTGAATGACATTATTTCTTGTTTTCATTTTTTGTTTAACTTTTTTTAAATGATCTTTGTAAATTAAAAACGTATCTGAAGTTACTCCCAGATAAACTGGGTTAAAATTATGGTTTAACTTTGTATTATTAAAGATAACATTAAGTCTTCTACTTTTTTCTCTACTACTTAAATGAAAACAAGAAACCTCTGTCTTTTTAAGATTGGGGCATAATAGCCATTTTTTGAAATAATTTTCCATAATACGCATACCATCAGATAATTTATTTTCAATTTTGAAAAAATCTGAATGTTGAAGTGAAATTGCCATATCATTGGCGTAGACGAATTTTCGACATTGTAAAGAAGGAAGATCAGAAATATATACATTAAAAGAATAGGTGCAAGAACCGATCCCTGTGGAAGACCATTATTTAAAAATCTAAATTTACTGCTTTTATCTCTAACAAAAACTCTAAACTTCCGATTAGGCAACATATTTTCAATAAAAGAAATAATTTTGGAACAAGGAATGACGTAATAGTATATTACATGCAAGGTGGAAAATGTTTCATTTTATCCGAGGGCTCATTATATCAGGCTTCGCCTGTCGGTCGAGATAGAGCGCGAGGATGAAATTTCTACCGAGGTATGTATACTATTTTATTCACAATTACATTTTGAAATAAAATAATATAAACTGAAACAACAATATAAGTACTCATTAAAGATAAAAACAGTTATATTACTTGCATTCTACAGTAATTTAGGTAATTACTTTGTTGGAAATTTATTAACACTATTAACAATAGGGAAATTTAATCAACATTTAAAATTAATGTATAGTTGATTAGTATCAATTACAATCAGTATCAATTTGTTACAAAACTAATGCTTTGATCAAGTTCACTTAGAAAAACAAAAACAAATTCCGTTTAGTTTGAAATTCACTTATCATTGTGTATAAAATTTGAGAAGTAAAATGTCTCAAAGTTCACAAAGTAAAATGGAGCTAGGCACTTCTCCAGAATTAATGGAAGTGGCCAACGAAACGGTTCAAAATTTGTCACCGAAGAAAAGCAAAAGTCGTTATCAAAAAGTCTACAGAGATTATAAAGATAGGTGCGCTACCAAAAATGTACAGCAGAAAACATCAGAAAAAAGATTGTGCTTGCTTATTTTAGCGACCTGGCTAAATCCAAAAAGCCTTCAACATTATGGGCAACATATTCAATGTTACGAACAACATTGGATATCAATAAAAATATCTCGAAATTTTCTAAATTAATAGCATATTTGAAAAAACAAAATGTGGGTTACAAACCCAAAAAATTAAGTTTTCTAGAATTGAAATTAATAGGTTTTTGAAAGACGCACCATTAGACTTTCTTCCACAAAAAGTAAGTAGTTTAGAACCTCTTCGGAATGGATGTGTATCCAAAGAACCTGTAACTAAACTTAAAATAACCTAACTTAAGTGTGCAATCTAAAACTAAACTTATACTAACCTTCGGGTACACATTCCAAAGAAGTTCCTTGGTTTATTATTTATCGAAGTGACAAATAATTTTATTTTACAATTTCCAAGTGGCTTTGATATTGGGTACTTCCGGAGCTTGTCGAAGTGACGAGCTTTTTAAAATGACCATTGGCGACATAAATTTTCTGGAAGATGGAGTCACTGTTTCAATTCCAGATTTGAAGACACACCATTCACGAGCCATTATGGTCTCTAAACCAGAATGGATAAACATATTAAAACAATATATAAATATGCGTGGAAGCATTGATAAAAACCAGTTATTTATGCACGTTCGATATAACAAAATTACAAAACAGCCTTTTGGGCATAACACAATTGCATCATTTCCAAAAAAATTGCAACATATTTAAAATTAAAAGAACCAGTAACATTTACCGGACACTGCTTTCGACGTACTGCAGCTACATTACTAGCTGATAATGGTGGTGATATTCTGCAGTTACAACGGTTAGGCGGTTGGAAGTCCACTGCTGTGGCAGAGTCATATGTGGACAATTCGTTAGAAAGCCAAAAAAAAGTTGCCGTTATGTTGTCAAGCACAACACATGACAGCGCGTTAAGCTGGGCCTCCACTAGCGATTTCTAGTCGCGTGATTTTTTTGTCGCAAAAATGTAACACATTATTTCAAGTATAAGTTGACACACTTACGACTGAATAATCGCCGCGATTAAACAGATGCAACTTGTCCTATTTCGGCTGCGACGCGACTGTCGCTCAGCGGAATAGATCACACGAGCAGGTATGGACCTGCTCCCATTGCGAGTTCAGTCGCACTTCTGAAGTTGTAGCGAAGTGACTGGTTGTGTTTTTTTGTTTGCCGTGTTTAAAATGTCTGACAATGAGTTTAGTGGTTGTGATGATGAACGCATATCAACTGTAATTGATACTGAGCTACTAATTAAAGAAATAGAAAGAAGACCAGCTATTTATAATAAACAATTAAAGGAATACAGTGACCGTAATGTTAAAGAAAAGCTGTGGGCTGAAGTTTGCATACAGATTTTTCAAAACTAGAATGAATTGGCAGTAAAAGAAAAGAAGATTAAAGGTAAGTTCAAATAAATAAGCAATAGTTTTTATTTCTTACAATAATAATAGAGACAACATTTTGTAATATTCATACGTTGCTATGAACACATTCTACTGGTTAAACACTATCATATTGCCAATGCACTGAACCTTGAGGTGAGATGAAGTAATTTGCAAAGTGGTCTCTCACTTCAGTACCCGCAGAATCAGCCCGCAAGCCGATTTGAGATATTGCTTGCATAGGACACTCATAGCATTCATCTTCAATGCTTATTCCATCTTTTCTTCTGACAAAGTTGTGCAATATACAGCATGATTTCACAATGTCGTCTGCTAATTCTATTTGTACATCCAATGGACGGTGGAAGATTCTCCATTTATTCGCCAAAATGCCAAACGTACATTCCACCATCCTTCGAGCACGACATATTCTGTAGTTGCACACCCTTTGTTTCATGGACAAATTTCTTTTAGAGTATGGTCTCATTATGTGCTTTGATTGAGCAAATGCTTCATCGCCAACTATAACAAAAGGCATTGGCTTCCCATTTTCTTCATAAGGCAGAGCTTGTGCTTGAGGGATATTTAAATTCCCAGCATTAATTTCTTTCCGAGTGTTGAGTTTTTAAAGATATTTGAATCGGTGTTAGCACCATAAGACCCAACATCAATTGCTGTAAAACAGTAGTCAGCGTCTACTAGAGCTAACAATACAATTGAAAAGAAGTTTTTATAATTAAAAAATAGAGACCCAGAATTAAACGGCTTTTGCAGTCTGATGTTTTTCCCATCGATTGCTCCAATGCAATTGGGAAAATTTGTCCAAAGATAAAATTGTTTTGAAGTCTCTTTCATATTCAGTTTTTTCAGACATGTGAATTGGGTGTAAACATTTCCACAGTTTTGCACACGTATCTTTCACAATATGCCCAATAGTACTGGCACCCAGCAGGTATTCAAAGTGCAAAGCATTAAAACTGTTTCCAGTTGCCAAGTACCTAAAAAGAGAAAATTGTTGTTTATTTCTATCTCGTTCGTTTATCCCTATTCGTTTATCTCTATTATTTTATTGTTGTTTCAGGATCAGAAGTTCAGAAAAAATGAAAAAATTTAAAGGATTGTTTTTTGAGAGAGATGGCAGCACAACGGAAAACAGTATCGGGACAGGGACAAAAAAACGAAGGAAATACATTTATTTTGATGAGATGTTGTTTTTGGTGCCCTTTGTACAGGGTAGGAAACAAGCAGCAACCTTCCCTGTACTGCAAATATTGAAGAGGAAGCGCAAGGGTTTTCTGAAGGTTAATCTACGTCTAATGCAAACTGCAACAATACCAGTTTTTGAAAAAACCTTCTACCCCTGTAATGCCTATTAAAAAAAAACCAGTAATGTAACATCCTATGAAACGTCTTTGTTGAATATATTACAAGCTAAACAGAGTGATGAACTTAATGAAGACAAGAATTTTGCATTAATGTTAATTCCAATGTTAAACAAATTAAACGCAGAGCAAAAACACTATGCTAAAGTGGAAATTTTGAACGTCATGCGGAACGCTAGAAATTTCAATTTTCAGCAACAACCTACATTTCCACCATCATCTAGTTATCATCTACCTCCCATTCAAAATCAGTATCCCCCAATACAAATCAATCCCAATCCAAATCTAACTTCATTAAATAATACTGGACCATTGAACAATTTTTACAGTGAATTTGCAAATGGCATTGTCTCACCTTCATCTACAAGTGGAAGTTATATATATATTTGATTTGTCAAAACAATAGTATGAATACTAATGTATTATAACCTTACTTTTTCATAATAAAATTTGTATTTAATAAAAATGTATTATTTTTACCTTATAGTTACCGACAAACGTTCTTCTGGTGGTATGGACTTTCTCCATGTCGTATCTTTGTATGTTATTGATGGACCGATAATCCTTAGCAATTCGTCAAAACTATTTTTAGACATTCTGTAATACTGAAAAATCTTTTAGGATGCTCACGCAAATCTTGAAATAACTTATAAAATTGTCCTTTCAATAATCTTTGACTTGTTATTGGATGAACCTAATAACGGTGTTTACGTCGTTTACTTTTTGCTCGAAGCAAAAGAGTGATCACACATGTGGTTTCCACTACATCCATTGTTAAACTACTCATATTCAGCTATTTATTATTCGCAGTGGGTGGACCTAGTAAATTAGTTGCGACTACGATTTTTTAATCGTGGCGACTAGAAATCGCTAGTGGAGGCCCAGCCTTAAGTAGCTCTAATGAATTTAATGTATGCAGCAGCCAAACAAAACAAGGAATATCCTTTGTTATTAATAATGCATCCGGTAATTCTAACGTAACCATAAATGTTAGAAAGGAACCCTCGAATGGATCTAATTGAAAATACTTTAAGATACTTTTTTTATTGTTATACATTTTCTTACTTATTAAATAGGATTGTTTCTTTAAATTATTTCTTCCCGTTGCATTTTCTGGTTATACACATACATCCAGTTGCCAAAATCGTTTCATGTGGTTTCTTCAAGTTGGTGCAAAAAACGTATGGGTTTATTATTTTGAGCAACACCGACTTGTACTGTTAATGAAGTGAAACATCAACGTTCCTTTCCTATACATGCTGCGACCTACAAAATTGAAAACAATTATTCACTTTTAGGTTATGAAATAATATAAACTGAAAACAGCGACTCTACAATATAAGTACTCTTTAAAGATAAAAAACAGTTGTAATACTTGCGTTCTACAATAATTTAGGTAAATTCTTTGTCGGAAATTTATTAACATAACCAACAATAGACAAAAATTTCTGACAAGCTAAATTAATATTGGCAACACTAAAACTTGTTTCTTTTTATTTCTTTCTCTCTCTTTTCTCTTGGGTTGAAAGTGAACAGCTGTTTACTTTCAACCCGTGGAAAAGTCATTGCAGTTAATAACGGCAAATTTTAAAATCTTTTGAAAGTTTGCAATTCACACATTACAATGGTGATTGTGAATAAAACTATTTAATATGTAAACCTTCTTTCCACACGGCATCGTATGCAGCAGTTAAATCTAAAAAGGCAACTAAAGTTTTAAGTTTTTTCTGAAAAATTTATTTATTTTTCCACACTTTTTTTCTTCTTTTCTCCTTCTTTTTAAAAACTTGCAAATCTGTTTTTGTTTTTTATTTCTTCGGTTTCTTTTCGAATTCTTTTCTGTATTCTTTCTTTCTAGTTTTACAAATTTCTCTGAACTCTTTTATTTGTTCTGTATCTATATCTATATTCATTTTTTTGTTTTTCTACCTTTTTCTCTATCTTCTTATTTGTTTCTTTGCTCTTTGGCAGTCTCCATTTCACTATTCATTTTTTTGTATTATTCTTCATGTCTTTTCCTTATTTCTTCTTTTTTGGGTCGCTTATTTCCATTTTTAAATCTATTCTTTTATTTTTCAACGAATTCTTTTATTGTTTCTTGATCTTCGTCTATTATCTCCATTCTTTTCTTATACCTTTATACATTATCTTTTGTCCATATCTTCTTTTCCACTCATTCTTCTCATTTCTGATCATTCTCTTCTTTATTTTTTCCCACTACAGATAATTACAGCGGCTAGTGATCTGCTGTCTTTTCCTCCTCAATCTTAAAATTTTCTACGTTTCCCAAGCAATTTTGTTTACCATTACGTAGTTTATTTTAGATTCACCCATTCCTCCTGTAAACGTAAATTCTCCATTTCTCTCTTTCTCCATATTACTGTATATCCTCTTTCTTTACATAAGTGTAGCAATTTTCTTTCCTGCCCATTTATTTTTTCGTCTATATATCTACTATTTTTACTCTTCCACTTATCATCTTTACCTTTCCTCCTTAATTCATGCATTAAAATCTCTCTCTAATATTACCCTTTCTTTTTCATTTTCACTAACCGCTTTTTCTATTTCTCTTCTAGTTGTGTCCATTTTTTTCTGTAAATAGTTATTATCACATAACACTCTCTTTCTTTTGAACTAACATTGGTTTACATTAACCTTGTCCACTTTTTCCCTTCTCTTCTCCTTCTGATGCCCATTCCTTTTTGACACTCACTAGAATCCCACATTTTGCCCTTTTCGTCTTCACTGTTGTCTCCGCAAATTGTAGGTTCTATGTGAACTTTTCCGGCAACCTTTTTTTGCCTCTGCTCCCATACTTTTTTTTCCATCCATGTTTCCACCATCCCTATAATTTTAAACTGCTTTACATATTTTCAAAATTCTTCCCCTTTGTTTTTTAAACCCGCCACTTTCCAAAACAGTATTATATTACATTCTTTTTTATTATGCATTTATTACGTATTTAAATTGAAAAATTGCTCAAAATTATTAACAAATAGAATGGTTACCATGATTTTAACAGATAAGAGGGATACAATTCGTATTTAAACTTACGAGGATGTATTGATATCTAGTTAGCCTAGACTCGTTCCTTGCATAAACAAAATATTGCGTTACCATAGCAACGAACAATAACTTATTAGAAGTGTCAGTGTAAAGTTTGACGTCAAAAAGTAAACCAGAGTCACGCAATAAATTAAATGAAAAAGATGTCCACCGAAATTGTGAAAATCGAAAAATTGAAGTATCGAGCCATCATCAAGTACCTGTATTTAAAAGGGTTAAGAGGTAAGCAGATTTACGAAAATATGCTTAATACCCTTGGTGATCAATGTCCTTTGTATGCGACCGTCAAAAATTGGAATGCAAGCTTCAAAAGAGGTAAATTTTCCATTGAAGATGATGACCGATCGGGAAGGCCAGTTTCTGTGTCAGTCCCCGAAAATATCGATGCAGTTCATGACATGATTTTATCAGACCGTCGAATTGGGCTAAAACGGATATCTGAAGCACTGAATATTTCATACGAACGCGTTCATCATATGGTTCACGTCAATTTGGACATGAGAAAAATTGCTGCAAAATGGATCCCCAAATGTTTGAATGTTGACCAAAAGCGTGAAAGGGTAGAAGCATCGCGTTCGATCTGTGCTCGATTTGAAAACGATGTAGACTTTTTAAACCGAATTGTTACTATGGATGAGACATTTCTACGATCCAGAAACAAAGCAACAATCGATGGAATGGCGACACTCTGGTTCTCCAAGACCTAAGAGTTTCGTGTCCAAAAATCTGCTGGAAAAGTTCTTGCTTCAGTTTTTGGGATTGCCATGGAGTAATCATGATTGATTTTTGGATAAGGGTAGAACAATAACTGAAAATTACTATTCGACATTACTGACCACTCTACAAAAAAATATTAAAGAGAAAAGACGTGGAAAGCTATCCATAGATGTTATCTTTTTGCAGGACAACGCCCCTGCACACAAATCTAATGTTGCCATGCAAAAAATTCGTCATTTAGGGTTTGAATTACTAGAACACCCCCCTTATTATCCCAATTTAGCTCCGTCCAACTATCACCTCTTTCCTCAACTGAAAAAAAAGTGAAAAGGTCGAACATTTTCTTCCAACAAAAAGGTAATAGAAGCTGTGGATGTCTGGTTTGCAGAGCAAAAAATAAACATTTTTTTTAAAAGGTCTAGAGATGTTGCAGGTTTGCTGCAATAAATGTATCTAATTAAGAGAAGAATATGTTGAGTAATCAAATATTTTGACATTGAAATTTTGTTTGGTTCTATAGTAGGCTAAGAATTTTTTAATATATCTTTGTATAACTACAAATATGGTTAATCTAAATCGTAAATCATTACCAAATCTGGATTAATATGCTAAATGGCTATAATCTCTTATTTAGATATAGCTTTAATTCAAAACAACTTTTTATCATAATATTCTTCTGTAATGTGAAAAGTAATGATACTTTACTCTTGAGCAAAATTTATATTTTTTGACAAACCTTACATGCAGCTTAAAAAGTTCTAACTTACATACACACTGTATATATGGTGGATTTAACTAAATCATTTGTAAAAGAAAATTCGTGTAGTGAAACGTTCAGGTTTGGATTTGTGTTGCTTTATAGTAATAATCAAAAAGAAAATCACACCCTAGTGTAGTTCAAAAACAGCTTCAACTTATACAATTAATTCTTAGGATTTAAAATGAATTGAAATATTTTAGACAATTATCATAGCACACTTGTATCCGTAAGTCAAATTTAAATATTTGAAAATTTAGCATTCTGGATTTTTTATATAACCAAACCTCATTGTATTCTTTTACACCTCAATGCTTTATTTAGGAATTAACATTTTCACAACTTTGATTTTAATTTAAAGGACGATTCGCTATTGTACGTATACATATCTTAAATACAATATTAGTATGATCGGTGACGATTTCGTACCCTAACTTGAACTATTATGACAAATGATCGGCCTGTAACTAATAATAAGGGTCGTTATGCCTATCAATCATTGCCGTACGCTATTGTGGTTTACTAAAGTGTAACAAATAAATATGTGGGGATGATGAAATAAGTTCGGTGTTGTGATGGGGCATAAATTATAGAATTACACGGTCTGACAAGTATTATTTCTGTGTTTCACGATCCTCGAAATTAAATGTTGTTTTTATTTGTTTTTTTTTTTAATAATTTATTATTATCATCAATATTCTACAATCGTTTTTAATTAATTAAAATAATAGTCAGAGCTACAGTTTTGTAGATTAGAGTTACCAATCTGTGACGTTAAGCGCCCACGATGTTTAATTATTATGGAAAACGGTTTATGGTCCTTCGAATTGATACGATTCCTCTTCTTTTTAACTTATCTCACGTTTATGTCTATACATTTTATATTAGCGCGTGTTTGATAACATTTTGTTGTGACTTATTTTGTTTTATTTTTGCTTCTAGCGACAGATTTAAAGTAACTAAACTACATCCTCATGATCTTGGCTTTCAAATACACGTCAAATCCACTAACCAAGTGTCAAACTAATTAGTTTGTTAATTTTTCTCTTAAGGTGATATTCAAACGTCTTTTCTAGCGCCCCAGTGAAAATAAAGAAAATACATTAAAAACACTAATATATAAAAATATAAAAAACATTAAAAGAAAATTCTAATTAATTAAATGAAATAAGTGAATCAATATTAACAAAAATATATATTGAACTTGTAAACCGAATTGACAATAAAATAATTAAAAAATAAATAATAACTAAACTTTACTAAACTGAAAAAATTGCAACTAAAAATATATTAAATAATAAAATAATAAATGCAGTTTCATATACAGAGTGTATACATTTTGGCTAATAAAATGGAAGTTGCACGTAATTTGTGATAATGGGTATATTGATGACGAGAAACTCAAATACCAGCTTAGTTTTTTGGTTAATGTTAAAAAACGCTACATACAGGGTTGTTCCTAAATTTAATTAACCATAACTTTTTGGTGTCGCATTGTATGTCATTTTTAAAATAGGAAAAGAAAAAAAATAAAATCCCAGAAAAGAGAACGACTTAAAGAACAGAGTAAAAGAGCAGGTGATAAAAATAATGAGTTTAATAAGAAACCTAGCAGTGGAATTAACAGATACCAAAAAATACAGGAAACTGAGAATGAAGCAAGGTGAATTTAAAAAAATAATCTAGAAAAAGAAAAGAGAAGTAAAAATTACAAAAATTAAAATTGAAATACGTAACACAAGAGAACTATTGATCAAACTAAATCTAAAGGCAATAAGAGTATAGTAATAAATAATTAATTACGAAAGTTTAGTAAGCAATTATATGACAAGAAAGGATAAAATGGTCCAAGCAATAATCCGGAAAGTAACCAAAGAATAATTTGCAAAAAGCAAATTGTGGTACCAGAAACCTAATTCCTAATTCGGCACTTGCACAAGGAAACCTAAAAACTAGAAACACTGTTATATAAATGTTATAATTCAAATTTTGCCGCCGAGAAAGAATTATCTCACAGCATAAAATTTGCATCGTCAAAAACAGACGTCGTGCGCGTGCGCACCATTTAAAATTACCCCCATGCAACCGCTGTCCACTCTTCCGCTCGAGTTAAAGCCCCCTATATAAGCGCAAGCGCAATGCCAAAAGGTACTTTTTATTTGATTTCTACTTCTATTTTTAATCCGACTTGACTTCTCAACTTAACAATTTCTTGAGAACTCCGTCCGCAATAGTTCTAAATCACAAACTCCGAATCTAAAACTAAAAGACTACTGCAAATGCTGATTCAATTGGGTACGGGCATAGCAATTACTAACTCAAAAACTACTGCAAATGCTGATTCAATTCGGTACGGGCGGGGTAAGTACTAACTCAAAGACCACTGCAAATTCTGATTTGATTTGGTACAGGCTTGGCACAAAACTCTCTTGATCTCCAGAGAACCCTCTAAAAACAACCACCGTTAATAATTCAAGTAGCCGGCATCTACTTACCCCAAACCCTAAGCACTGTGGCTGATCTCTTCGGTATCAGCTGCTTTCCTCCGAAACCGTTACATTTAGAACTAGCCGCTTCGTATTAGCTAATCTATCCGATAACATTTTGTGGTGGGCGTGCTGGCAGACCCTGACCTAAGAGAAGTATCTCCGCTACAAAACCGTTGTTAACACCGAGCACAAAACTTCGCATACATACACTACTCGCTTGCCAGACATTACCGTACGAGTACTATCACTAGGCATCCTGGGAACGTTGAGACGAACTTCCGTCGTTTGCCAAGCTGTAAGCCGCAATAATAAATTCCGTGGTGTATGCTATAACAAGCGAGCTCCGTAGACAGAAGTTCTAACTAATAAACTTAAAAGCGGGTGTAAACGGCCGCCACCAATAATTAATAATAACTTACCTGTTTCAGTGAGACACTAGCACAAGACATAGCCCAAATCCGCAACCCGAGTATTTCTTTAGCTATAAATTTCGTTGTGTAAATACGTGGAGATTTAACCGCCAACCGTATTAGCCCGACGCCGTATTCCGACTGACCGTGTCTAAGCTGCCGCTGTTCCGACCAAGACTGGCAAAATATCCCTCGTATTAAAAATACGTTGTAAATAAATCCTTTGTACATATTATAACCACTAAATTTGTAAGTAGTTGTAAATAGACGTCTTAAAAGCAAACCCTGGGTATTCTTCCTTTGCTTAAAGCTTTCCGCGTGCAGAATATAAACTTTGTTACGTCACTTTTTACGTTCCAACTACAACTATACCCGGTAGTCAGGAGCATAAAAAGTGCCCGTTTACACACTACATAAGAAACGTAACAGAAAAAAACAAAAACGGACAGACGACTAATGGAATAGAAATTAGAATCAAGAAAATGAAACACAAACAGAATAAATTCAAAGAATGTAATAGAGAAGGTTTAAAACAAATTATAATAAAAAAAAACTGACAAGCAAAGCAAAAGCAAAAAGGAAATGGAAAAAGTCAACAAGATAAGTACTTGAAACATTAGACGTTTAACAAGAACAAAAAAAATGGAAGAGAAATTTGAAAAAAAGGTTGGACTTTTTGGCTATAACAGAAATAAAAAAAAGATACGTGGAAATAGAATTTGAAAATAAAAACATATAATGTTATATGATGATGGGCACAAGCAAGGGTTAGATGCATCATAAGTAAAAGCTGGAGAAATAAATTGCACAACGAATAATTTGTAAATAAATAGACGGCAAATTTGAAAACCACAAGGCAAAAATTAGAAAAAAAAATTTCATAATAGAAAATGTCAATAGCAGGGTTAGCAATAGAGACAAGTTATTTTAGGACAACACGGTAAAAATGTAAAAAACAACAACAATAACAGACTTATCCAGTTTTGCATAGAAAATTAACTAATTGTTACAAATACTTTTTACAAACGTCAGGACATCCATAAGTTTACCAGTCAGATAAAAATCAGGAACGAGAGATTACTGATTGATCATATACTAGTAGAAAAATAACAAAGGAAGGTGTTACGGTTTCATTTTCTGAATGTAGGACGAGTGTCGAGAGCAATATTAAAACGTGTGTCGCAAGTAATATGTTACGACAAAAATCGTATTTGGCGCGCATTTTGCTAATTTTCTATTGGTTGAAAATAAAATTTCGTTTCAATTCCTAGGCAAACAGCAGACATCTTCCTTCTTCCGTACGGGTAGTTTAGCGTGCATCTTAAAATTGAAATTTACACAAAAATTATTAATTTCCAATACAAATTATTGGTTAAGTTTAAATCCGACTAAATTCACCGTGAGTACACCTAACAGGGGTTGGTTATGCTTTCTAACTTTGTCGAAGAAACCTATTGCCTTCCGTTCTTCTTCGCACACCTTCTCTAAGAGGAATCCTGAAGTTACCTAACTTCCCGAACTGTCGATATCGTCGCTAGCAGGAAACTCTTATTTTTGGAACTGCATCCAACAGATTACACCTAAGTTTTATTATTTAAGTTATTTATTCAGTGGTAATGCGTATGAAGCTCAAGTACATATGACATGAAACGGCTTAATCTTTAGTGTTTAAGTAAATCTTTATTCGGTGTACTCTCCACAACCGAACGTTTTTTAACTAGCTCAATACGGGCTCGGACTCTTTACTTAGAGCGGTTGACGCGAAGATAAAAGGCCTTTATGTGTACGCAGAGTCTTCTTAGTAGCCAATCCTCAATTGGAACGTTAACATTAATTTTGGTGTAACTGAAGCTTTTCTGAAATCCGGCACATTAATTGCAAACCTTACTTATTATTAAGCAAAGCTACTGCTAACGTACGTAAATATATGCAACAGTCTCTCTATTTCTGTCACATTCATCTATTAGTTTAAGATATGTTTGCTGTTTTATTGAATTGTCTGTCTTTTTCTTTTGTTGTGTTTGATCTAGCGTATTATGCTTTAAGTAAAACCTGTTGATCTTCTGTTGGTCGGTTCTATTTCTTTCTTTTACTCAGCAAGTGGCGCCTTGTTAGACAGCAGTTTAATTTTTTAGAACTCTTTAAAGACTCCCCACTCTACGACAAAGCCGGACGCTGTTGTTCTAACTATTATAAATACCTTATTCTTCACGAAACTAGTGCGCTACATTGATCCGTATTTCCTTTTGTTGTATCTTTGTTTTTTGTTTATACCTCTAGAACCTCAACCGTTACAAAGGAAGTAGGAGAAAATTAAAGGAGGTACTGAAATATATACTAACCATTACATAGTAGTACAAAAGATAAAGGAGAAATATAAAAGGATCCCATTTAGAACCACAAAAGAAAATTTTAAACTGCAAGGGAGTACAAACATACACACTAAATGATGAGGAAATAACAGAAAAATGCTAACAACAAATTATCAAAAAATATAAAAAATAAAGGAAAATAGTAAAAGGGCAGGATGTGAAACACATTGGGGATACGGTAAACAAATTGATACTATAAGCAGCCAGAAAAACAAGGGGTACAAGCAAAGTTTTAAAAAACAAGAAACAAGCAGCGTGGAGGAAAGCAAGTCAAAATTTAAAAAAAAACGGTGGAACAAAGCATTGGTTAAAAAACAAGGCAGGCATATAACAATTACAAGAAATAGGAAAGGAAGTAAAAGTGAGAAGAGTTTGAAAAACGCATTAAAGAAAACAGTAAAGGGGATAAAAACATAACAGAGATATTAAAAAAGAAAAACCGAAAATTTACGAAGAAGAAAGTACAATAAAGGAAGAAGCAAAAGTAATGGAATTTTCTGTTCAGTTAGACTCGCCATTTTATTTTTTTAATATAACACTTGATAACTGAAACGGGTTTTCAGCGCTCCGATATCGACTATTATGTTATGCAAGTTTGAACTCTATCAATGATTTCTAACGATCTAACACTTCTTACTGCTCCTTTATGTTGTGAATTTAATGTGGACCCAGTTTCTTCAAATTTTGCTTTCCTTAACTTAATTGCATGAATAGACCGTACCTGACCATTTTTTATTATTCTTATTATTAAGAATGGTGTGAGTGTCATTAAAAGAACCTCTTGCATTGCGACTAGATTAGATCTTTTGTGCCCTCCTGTAGTTGGACTTAGGAAAGGTCTAGGTCTAGGTAATTCGATCAGATTCTTAGTCGGGAATATTAGTAAATCTTCTTTCAAAATGAAGATGAGTTCTAAGTTTTTTTATCTCTTTAGGCACAGAGCCGGGCACCTTATAATGTGCTCCACCTCTTCACCACAGTACCTGGATGTATCATCATCCACCAGTCCCGTCTTTTTCAAGTAATACCTGCAATGGATGTGTCCTGTTAGTATACCACAGAGTAGTTTTCACTCTCTTCTGGCTAAGTTTAAAACTTCTTTCCCCCTTTTTCGATTACGGCTAAGAATTTTTTTCGAATGTTTGAGACCTGGCAAATTTCTTTAGATTCTGTTGAGTTGTTTGTTGGGCCAGTTAGTAATAACCTCTTGATAAGCCCTCTGCCTAAAGCCGTACATAGGAGATAGCCCTATAAAAGGTTTTGCTGCCTCTAGCTTTGCTTGCTGATCTGCTTCCTCATTGCCTCGTATTCTTTCAGTTTCAGACAAGTTCTTGATACTTTGTGCGTAAGCTTTTTAATGTGATTAAATGCGTCTTAGTTTAAATTTATTGAACATTGCGAGTAAATAGCAATTTATATTAAAATCAAATTTTTAACTTTGAGTTATTTACATAAATAAAAAATATACAATGATTTGTGACGTATATCTAAACAATTCAGTCAATATTTAAAAAAAAAGTAAGCCTTTTCCGCAATATGTAGAAAATAATTAAGGTTTCGCTAACGCCCCCATTTTAAAAATCGATTAAAAAAGTGTATGTTACAGGATCAACAAATAAATATATCAATAGTCTTCTGTAACTAAATTCTTTATGTGCACACGATCAACGAACTAAGGGCCAAATGAGACCATCAAGTCTTCTGTCACAAATACTTTATATTTCTTTTTAGAAAGATTCATCAAATTACTCCTGTTTGGTTATATTTATCCTATCTTCTTCTGATTATTTCTTCTTAGAGCTGTTTTTATTTCTAGTCGTTCTTTTTCTATTTTTTTATTTTTATTGTTTTTAAATCTGTATTCCTCCATTTTTTTTCTTTTTAATATCTTTTTTAATATCACTTTTTAGTGGTTTTATGATTTAATAATTGTTGTCTCCTAATGTACATAATGTACACTCATGAAATTTAAAACTTGAAAACTACAATTTCTGTAAACAAAAGTTTGCACATTGTGAAGCGGGCTTAAGGGTATCATTTACAATTCTAACAGCAGATAGCCTCAGCAGGAGTTATCTTATAGAAAGACTGTAGAATGAATCATTACACTAAGCACGTTTTAGAAAATAGGTAATTTACGTTGCTTACTTAATTTTTTTCTTTAAAGAATATATTTGAAGGTATCGCTAATTAAACACCATAGCTCGATTAATTATCGAATCAAAATTTTGTTTAGGAAATGTTTACAAAATAAAATTAGAAATAATTTTGATTTAAAAAACGTCTACAAGCAATAACTTTTAAATTAAATCAAAAACTAAACATGGTTATTTGGGTTGACTGATTATTACTTATTTTTAAATAAATCTAACCTACTAATTATTGTAAGTTATTAAAAAAAATCATTAAAATTCATAATATTTAGTCCTTACAAAATGTATATTTTATGACGTTTCATTTTTTTCTGTAGTTAATAAAAAAGTGAAAATAAAAACTAAGGCAATTCTTATTGTCAACGTATATATTTAGTTTTTTGACAAGAATTTATTACATAATTATAATTAAGATACCAAGTTATAGTTTAAAATTAAATGAAAACTTTTTTTTAAATAAAGGTATTACTATATAAATAAATATAAGAAATCAATAATGGGTGTGACCTCCATTATTATTGATACATTCTTGGAGGCGTCTGCTCATTGACGCTATCAAGGTATCAATATAATTAATATTAATCGTTTCCCATGCGGTATCAATGGCTGCAATTAGTGCATTACGGTTTACTGGTATAAAATTTGGCCCTTGTTGTCTTTGGATAACAGCAAGTATTTGAGCCCAAAGTTATTTTCTAGTATCCAATTGCGCACAACCCGCGAAGTATGAATAGGAGCGTTGTCCTTTAACAACAAAAATACATTATGAAAATGTTAATTCAACAGATCCCGAACTATTTTTTGGAGAAAGTATAGTGAAATAAAAATACTTACTTATTGGAAAATATAATCTTCGTCTGGGTAAAATATATCTATATACGCAGCAGAATCAAGTTGTCCATCGATAGCCCAATAAACTCCTGGACCCCGCGCGCTAACCCAACCCCACACATTCACAGAAAAATAACCACTTCGTTTTTTAGGACATATGTGATTATTTTCGTAACGAGTTCCTTCCATTCTAAAAACTTTTAGTGGTCCATCGTTGCGGCTATTGAACGTTTTTTCGTCGCTAAAAATCACTCGATTCCAAAATTCCAAAGGTTCGTTCACATATCGCCTTGCAAATTCCAGACGACGTCTCATATTTTCGTCACTGAGAACTTCTTTCGCAGCAGCATTATACTTCATTATTCCCATCTCCTTAAATCTTTTTTGTGCAGTTATACGGCATCCGGGAAAATGTGTATCTGCTATAGCCCTGGAGTATGTAGCAAATGGTTGTTCTGTTACGTAATGAAACAACTCGAGATCTTTAGCACGTGTAGATACTTTAGGTCTACCACTTCCAAAGTATGTTTAAAATTCAATTTTACTCGGTAATGCCCTACGGTGCTTTTTGGTATATCTAACATACGTGAAATTTCACGCACGCTACGGCCCGCAGCTAATTCCGAAACAATCCGCGCTTTCAAATCAGCACCGAGATGAGGTGGCATTTTCACAACACTTGAAATTTTAAACTAAAATGGAATTTACATTTCTTACTTTATTTATTGGTTCACACTATCCCTTCTCAAACAGTAGGTAATTGTTTATTTATTACATACTTCTAATGACCAATGTAACAACCCTTAGAGCAATATGACTCAAAGGAAGTAAATTAAACAAGCAAGGATATTCTATTGTTATTGAAACTTATTCATAAAGTAAAAGCCATTTCCTTATAATGCTAATGGACAGGATTTTCTTTTAAGTATTAAGATTACAATAGAGGACTTATAAACTTTCGAAAATATCTAATTATAAATATTTACACTGCAATTGCGCTTTTTCTTAATAATTTCTTAGCAATAACATACACGTTCTTGGTTTTAAGTTGTCATAAATTTGATATGATATAAATTTGTGTTTCTAATATTACATCACAAACTAATCTTTATTCGCCAAAAATTGTTGCTTAAGTTGTAAAGCTTCGTACACACCTGAACAACAAACCGAGCAACAAACATAACAACGAACCGAAAGTCAAACAGAACGACAAACGATCTTTTATGATTTCCACAATCCGAACAACAAACGGAACGTTTGTGCTGTTCCATAATTATTTTCAGTAGTTTTCAGTTCATATATATTTATTATTGAGAAGAGAAAATTGCGGAAAACAAGAAGATAGTGCCAACCAAATTTTTACGCACAAAGAAGAGTAAAAATTATAATTTACTTCGCTTTTTTTTTATTTTGGAAATTTCCCGCCCAAATGATGCTAATAGGGACATCATTTTTCTTGCATTCTTAAACACTGATTAATTTAAAACATTTTTCTTCTGTCAACTCCATAATATTACCTAAAACACAACAAACCCACAAAAGGGAGGACAAAAATAAATAATTTAATTCTCCCGCATAAGTTTGTTCGCCGTTTTGTTTAGATTCGTCCAAACCTGCAAACGCATTCGCGCGCATTTTCTTTGATGTCGGAGAAAAAACCGACAAGTTGCGGGAACGCCGCAAACCGTTCGTGGAACAATCAGGACTTGCAAATCTGTTCTAAAATTCGTACGTAGCACCGTCCAAATTAATGTTCCGATTGCCGTTCGGTTCGTTGTTCTGTTTGTTCCTCGGTTTGTTGTTCAGGTGTGTACGAAGCTTTACAATAAGCATATTAATATGAACTATATCTTATGAAAGGAGAGTTATGTAACTATAATTAACGACTTAACGTTACGTTAGTAGATTCCATTTACTATTTACACATATTTTCTTGGAACATTCGATAATTAACTATCGGGATATGATGACCCTATACTTCGCAGGTTGTGCGCAACTGGATACAAGAAAATAACTTGGAGCTGTTACCCTGGCCAGCAGCCCAGATTTTAACATTATCGAAAATGTTTGGGCTCGAATACTTGCTGTTATCCGAAGACAACAAGGGCCAAATTTTATACCAGTAAACCGTAATGCACTAATTGCAGCCATTGATACCGCATGGGAAACGATTAATATTAATTATATTGATACCTTGATAGCGTCAATGAGCAGACGCCTCCAAGAATGTATCAATAATAATGGAGGTCACACCCATTATTGATTTCTTATATTTATTTATATAGTAATACCTTTATTTAAAAAAAAAGTTTTCATTTAATTTTAAACTATAACTTGGTATCTTAATTATAATTATGTAATAAATTCTTGTCAAAAACTAAATATATACGTTGACAATAAGAATTGCCTTAGTTTTTATTTTCACTTTTTATATTAACTACAGAAAAAATGAAACGTCATAAAATATACATTTTGTAAGGACTAAATATTATGAATAGAGAGTTTAATGATTTTTTTAATAACTTACAATAATTAGTAGGTTAGATTTATTTAAAAATAAGTAATAATCAGTCAACCCAAATAACCATGTTTAGTTTTTGATTTAATTTAAAAGTTATTGCTTGTAGACGTTTTTTAAATCAAAATTATTTCTAATTTTATTTTGTAAACATTTCCTAAACAAAATTTTGATTCGATAATTAATCGAGCTATGGTGTTTAATTAGCGATACCTTCAAATATATTCTTTAAAGAAAAAATTAAGTAAGCAACGTAAATTACCTATTTTCTAAAACGTGCTTAGTGTAATGATTCATTCTACAGTCCTTCTATAAGATAACCCGTGCTGAGACTACCTGCTGTTAGAATTGTAAATGATACCCTTAAGCCCGCTTCACAATGTGCAAACTTTTGTTTACAGAAATTGTGGTGTCCAAGTTTTAAATTTCATGAATGTACTTGTACTTTCCTATTTCTTCTACACTCTTCTTATTAAATTTACCTTTTTCTTTGCCTATCTTTCCATTCTATTATTAATTTCTTTTTATATTATTTTTTGTTATACGTCTACTTTCTCTACCTCTTAATGTATATATTTTAATTGACGTTTTGAAACTACGCTGAAATAGGCGCTACCTGGTTCAATCTGTATTGAGTAGCACTATTTTTTCTATTCTTACAAATTTTGTTTTTAAAGTATAAAATCATGTTCAAAGTTATTTCACATTTTATAAATACTTATAATTCTTTAAAAATACAAAATAAAGTAATATCGTTTATCTAAAATTAGTGCTTAGATTAAAAATTGTTCAACAACAACCATATCATGTTGAAAATACCGGTTCCCGTCCGATGACCGTATCAAGCAACGTTGGGCGCGGTCAGTACTTAGATGCTTGACTGCCTAGAAACACCGCGTGCTGGTCTTTTTTTTGAATTAAATTGCACACGCAAACGGATATAATATGCTATCGTTCCAAAAATAAAAACTCCCCCCCCCCCCCAAAAGAGCTTTCCAACGTTACACAAAACATAATCACTAAAGAATCTCAAAAGCAGAACACGAAGATTTAAAAATCAATTAAAAACACTAACAAAGAGAAACAGAAAATTAAGAAAACAAATGAAGTAGAGAAGAAAACAAAAAGAAAGGAGTAAATGTAAAGATTGGAGAAAAATTGGGAATCACGATAGAAAGGGGAAGAAACGAAAAGTTTAAATGAATAAAAAAACTAATAAAAATGTGAAAAGAGTATAGTTGTTAAGTACATTTGTTAAACAATCCGCCTACTCTGATAATTATGATAGAGTTGACAAATCAAATGTAACAATGTATTGGGTAATCGGGGTAAGAAACCACTCAATGTAGCATTTGCCTTGATTTTTCATTACGCAATTTCAATAATTTAAAGATGCTTGCTTTTGCGTTTTTCATTATATTACACGGGATAACAATTTCAACCATCTGTGTTTTTGTTTTGCAAAACCATTATCTGGTTTGCGCTCTTTTTGTTTGTTCTCTATACAATTACGAGAATATAAGATACTAATTTTTTATCTTTAAGATACATTTTAAAACGCTTTATTTATTCAAATATGATTCAGAATCTCAGTGTGTAAAAAGGTCTTGTTGTACCATTAATATTTTCAGTTATGTGAAAGACGAAGCTCAGGGAAATTTGAATATATTTATTTTATTGTGGGTATGTGGTACTGGCTAAACTAAATACTGACTAAATAAGTTACAGCATGGCTATTTTAAGATTGACGTGATCTTAAAAATTCAACTAAATAGGCAGAAATGAGCGTAGCGACTAGAGATACTCGCCTGTTACCCACGGTGTTATACACTGTTAACTAAATTGAATGTATGAATATATCAATAAATAATGAACGGTTTTCCAACAGGAAGTTTTAACAGGTAGCCTAAGCAGAGGGGTACCTTTCGGTTTTAAATATTTACAGGACTTTTTTAAAATTGACCATTTTGTTTAAAACGAATCAACCATGCATTTATCACAGCATTTTAGCGGTTGCTTGGATTCAACGTAGGTTTTATTAGTTGATTTTTCCTTATTTCGATCGGTCATGTTTGCTTCGGGTTAGTGGCGCACTCAAATCTTACTTTTCTTAGTGCTTGGGTTACGTTTGTTACATTAGAATATAGAGAAGTCGGTTTTTAGAGGTGTGTTTGAAAGAGGAAAAGGCCGACAGAAAAAACAAGATAAATAACTGACAGAAACTAATTTATGAGTAAAGGAAAATAAAAATATTGATAAAGATGGAAGAAGAAATAGTAATAAAAAAATTTGTTTTTGTCCGTTAGTTGATTTAGGGCCTAAAGGCACTCGTGTAGCATGTTTGATTTCAATCTTGTACTTTGTAGTGCTTTTAACGTCGCTTGAATGTCTGACATGATGCTTATATACTGTTTGCATTGATTTTTGGTGAGGAGATGTTCTGCTACCATGTGGATGGCGTGTATTTTGAGACAATTTACTAAATCAATGTGTTGTTACGGGATGCCAAAGTTAGTTATTTCTGGACTAAAGAAAATCTTATTCTAGCTGTAAAATACGTAACCGAAAAACGCCACACAATAAGAGATGCGGCTGAAAGATTTAATGTACCAAAAACCACCCTACATAAGCAAGTTCTAGCTTTAAAAAATAGTTTAAATATACAATCAAAACCTAAAATTGAAAGATATGAAGCCATATGTTTTTTAAATATGAAAACCTTTTTGTTGATTATGTCAAAGATATGGACAATAAGTTAATGCCATTTTTCTACCACTGTGGTTCCGGATGCACCCCAACCTAAAAGACTTATTGTGCTTCCTTTGGTTGTTAATCGACGTATCCAAATTCAATTCTCTGCAGTAATAAGTGCAGGTCGTTGGGTGGATACGTATTTAACTCTTTTAGTAGCATTTTGTTGCGCCTAAAAATAAGCTATTTTTTATTGTCTAGCGCCTGACAAATGCACAATAAGTGCAGTATTGTTTTGAGAGCTTTTTCACATAGTCGACAGTTTTCTGACTGCTAGGCGACTCGACTTTTTTGATATGCCCAAGGCTGGTTCTAGCCCAACGTAAGACGTTGTGGCTTTCTGCATGGCTAACTTGTCAGTGTTAATGTTCCTTACAATGAATGAATGGTCAGGCGTCCAGACAAGAGTTACTTTGTTTTGGCCTGCCAGGGTATTGAGTGTGTTAAAACATTCAAAAAACAGTCTAGATGAGGTTTTTTGGCTTAAAAGAGCTCTCAGTATTGCTTGGCTGTAAAACATAATATAAATACGTTTTTGGTGGTAGTTCTTCTCTATATTAGTTTTTGCACATTTGATGATGGCAAGAACTTCTGCCTGAAAAACAGTCGTTAGGCTGCCTAGAAAAAGGGCATATGCGATTAATCACCATATGGTCAGAGTCTATTTGAAGTAGGGATCCACCAATGTCTACTAACCGTCTTATATGAGAGAAGTCAGCTCTGATATTAATTAAAAATAACTGAAATCTGTATGCCGCCAGCCTTGCTTTCTCTTTAATATATAAGTGCAAGGGAGTAAGGCCTAGCATTGCTTCAAGTGCTGCAATGGGCGTAGTTTTTAGAACCCCTGTTATGCTTAGACAGACAAGTCTTTGAACCTTGTGTAGTTTCAGGATAATAGTCTCTTGCCACCTTGGTTGTTAATGTATGTTCGAAAAGCGTTGTGAATACCATTCTTTATCTTAACATGCAGTCAATCTATCTATCTACAGCAAATTTCTACCAGACCACGTCTCCTCAGGGCCGCGGAGTCCAAAGATAAATTATCAAAAACGTCTTTTATATCTAAGAAGGCCGATAACATAATTTGTTTATTTTTCAGAGCATTTTCCACCTTACTAGTTACGGTACCAAGAGCTGTCTTTGTAGATCGTCCTGAAAGGTCCTGGTGGCTTTTCGATAAGATCTTATAGAGCCTGACATTGTATGGGATCGTTTTAGTGTGCTCACAATGTCTTCTCTACAAGGATCTCTAAGCCCTCCTGCGTGCTTTGTTGTACTTAGTTAAAGAGGCCCTATAGTCTTTCCACATCCTTGACGTTTTTCCCTTATCAAAAAGTTTCCTAACCTGCTTTCTCTGACTCTCTAAAGCACTGTTCTACCACGGAACTTTTCTGGTAGTGTGTCTCACAGTCAGAAGACAGTTTTAATTGTAGACTGGTAACATAGCTCCTGCAATTTGTTCTGCCATCATTTCCAGTTCAATATTTTTGCTTACCGTACCTAGTGTGCCGGTTTAAGTTCTGGTTTAATCTGTCTTTATAGATTTTCCAGTCTGTCCGTCTAGGGTTGCGGTAAGTTTCAGTTATATATTGTAACCTTATGATTTCAAACCTAATGTGTCTATGATCACAGCAGTTCCTTTTATCAGACACATGCTATTTTCTAACGAAATTACTAGTGTATCTAGTACCTATCGGTATATCTAATACTTTCTTTCTATTACCAGTTATAAAGGTTGGTTTATTACCAATATTCAATATGTCTAATCTAGTTGCCATAAGAAATTGTGTTAAGGACTCACCTATTAAATTAGTGTCTGAACTCCTCTAGATAATGTTGTGGGCATTGGAGTCACATCCGATGATAAGCTGCGTTTCTTGTCTCTAGCAGCTCTTCACCAGTTCCTCCATTTTCACGCTGAGGCAAGTATTTTCGTAGTGAAAATAGACCGATCAGAAAACAAACTCCCTCAGTCCATCAACACTACAAGTCAATGTAACTGCTACTATGTCTTGTAAACAGAAGTTAGGTAGTGGCAGTATTTTTACATGTTTTTTGACAAGTTTACAAGTTATGAGTTCTTAAATGAGAGCAATGTCAGATGCTTTCATTCCTTTACAAAGGGCAGCAAAACCCGTTCTACTGTGCTGCAGGTTCATTTGAATAATTCTATCTATCCTTACCTATTTTTCTTTAGCGTTCAAAGTGCAAAATGTACCTTTATTCGTTTTTCCTCCAGAGTATGGCAATTTTTATCGTTTACGGAAAAAGCCAGTAATACTTCATCTTTCTTCTTTTTCCGACTAAGAAAGCGCCAATCTCCCACTTAAAATCTAGGATTTTAGATTTCAATTCGGGTCTTGACCACATCCACATTTGGCGTTCGTAGTACCCATACCATTTTACATCTTGGAAAGTTGCTTTGATTTGACTACAGTCAAATCTGCACTTTCCCATATGCCTCCAAAGTGCTTCACAGTCTCCACGAGCCATATATTGGAGTGCTTGTTCGCGCAGTTATACCTTAAGACTCTTGTCGAGAACCAAGCACTTTCGAACTGTGGAGGATTCATACTTCCTAAATGAGTGGCGTCACCAGCAGCCGTCAGCTTCTTTTAGATCAGATCTAATTGAGCCTGATTCAGTTGGATATAAAGATAGCGTCTGTCAATCATCGCCATATTGGTGACTCTGTGGTCTCCTGGTCTTTTTTGGTGCTCTTTTTTGGGAGTCGGGCGTTGAGGAGTCTAAGAAAGACTTTTTTGATAAACTAGTGGCCTCACTCTCCTTCTCTTTGTTCTTCTCAGTCTTTCGGTCGTGTCTTGGTTTGGCTGCCGTCTATGTACCAATTTTTATCTTCGCTTCTTCTTTTTGAGTCCCAGAGAGTCTGTTTATTTTTGGGAAAGTCCTTGTTTTCTCCTGCCGTTATTGGTGTTGGAGCTAGTCCGGTTGCGTTTGGAGACCAAAAGGTTGTCTTCGTAGCACACACAGTCTCCATTGGTATAATAATATTTTCGTCTCCATTTTGGTCCCACCAGTGTTGTAGAAAGAAACGTCACCATGCCAGGAGCCCTAACTGACATGGAAGACTATATTACAACCAGTGGTTGCCCGGTTTCTCAAGGTAGATCTTGTAAATACCATTTATCAGAAAAAAAATTGTTAAAGTTGTATTTGATTTGGCAGTTAATTTAGAAATTGACCATAAATTCAATATTTACACCAAAACTGGAAGGATTTTTAAAGCGACACTTGAATCTGTCATACGGTTGCCAAAAGTAACTAGCTTGGCTAAAGCTGTTGGTTTCAATAAGCTACAAGTTAATCTGTTTTTTGACAAACTTAATATTTTTATGGATACTCACAATTTTCCCCCATTCCGTATATTTAATGCATATGAGATCGGAGCCACATGTGTTTATATAAAATGGAACAAAACAAGTTGGAAAAATGACATTAGCTGAAATAGAACAGACTGTTACGTTTATGATGTGTATTAATGTTATAGGCACCTTTGTCCCTCCCCTACTTATATTTAAGGGACAAGCGATGAATGATTGGTGGTTAATGTTCAATTTACCAAATGAAGCAATTGGTGTAAGACAAACCAATAGGTGGATAAATAGTTTTGTGTTTCTATCATGACTTAAAATTTTGACTAAACTTCTATTCTTCTAATTTTGGACGGTCATGGCAGCCATAATAATAATCTTGTAATTTTTTATGTTTGTAAAAATCATATTCATACGCTGAGCACACCGCTTCATACCACGCACAAATGTAGCCATTAGATAAAACATTCATGTCCCAAATACTTGAACAATCAATAAAGAAGACATTCAGTGTTTCTTAAATTTATACTATAATGTATGAGTCGCCACAAATACTTCCGGGTCAGTGATAAAAAGCAAGTCTTTTTTTGGAAATAATTATTTAAACAATACTACCAATCTACTAAATCATTTTGATGATCCAGTACACTAGTAGTAGATACGCTAAACAACTAAAAAAAATTAGATATCTTTGGTGTATTTGTAGACTTGCTACTTGTATGCAAGCTTAAAGTAATTAACGTTTAATCATTATTCTTACTCGGGTATATCTCTAGAGACGCATGTTAACGTGTGGTAGTTAAGTTTAGTCCATAAGAATTATTGGACTGTAAACTGTAACAACTTTTGTACTTGTGTACTTAATTAATTTGACCGATTTTCCCGACTTTATGGGCAATTCCTAAAAAATTAAAACTAAAAATTTAAATGGACAAAATAAAATACTTGAGTATGTTTTCAACAACGTGTCTATATTAATTTCATTGTTGTTATTTCGGTATGTTACTAAAACACTACAATTTTTTGTTACATAAAAGGTTGTCAATTTAACAGCATTAAAGTGAGCTACTGCATATTTAAATGATTGAAAATTAAATAAATTAAAACGTTACCGGAAAGGGTGTTGTAAAAAACGAACAAATTCGTTTCCACTTTCCGAAAAGTATTTGGCTAAAATCAACAGCAAAAATCTTGTAAAACTTGATTAAATTAGTAACTTATTTCATTACAGACACAAAAATCGGGTTAAAAAAAATTGGATATACGACATTCAATAAGTTATAATGTTATTGTGGTTGACAGGTTTAGTTCTTGTCAGAATTTAGCTGCTTCTGACACTTAAAGGAAATTGAATTGAAAAGCTTCTGACGCGGATCTTTCGTGTTAGGTTTTATAGCTAATCAATTTTTTTATAAATTCGCTTAGAACTTGTTTCGCGTTTTTTTTTTTTTTCAAAATCGGTTCTAATCTAAACGCCTCACATTTTTACTGCCAATTACCATTTTTCCCTTTCATAAGATAGATTTAAAATAAGTAACACGTTTCCTCAATTGGAAAACAAACGTAAAGGCAATCTCGAAGTTTTAACGTATTCACAAACTTGTGTGATAAAGCTCGTTCTAAATAGCAAAGCTTAGTGCATTCAAAGTTTTGACGGAATGCTTTATCTATTAAGTTTTTAAGATCTTCAAAGTGCTACTGTTTCACTTGAAAACTTTTCCAGGTTAAAATTATTTATTAATAGTTTGGTTTTGTTACTAATTTATTTTTCTTTTCGTGATTTAACGTACTTGTTAAGCCAACACTTGTTTATACGTGCATTAACAGAAAATTGTAGACTACGGCAATCGAGCGCGTAATTTAAACGACGTGATTGCAGTATTGTGATTAACTGCATTTGTTACAAGCATTACAAAGAGCCCGTGCCGTTCTGAAACAGTGGAAAATTTAAGATTACAACAAAATAATAAAGGTGGGCGCCACTGAATTAAATTTAAAAAAAAAGAGACTGGTCGAATGTTAAAGACAGGAAACACACGATAGGCGATAAATACCAATTATGAAACAGATAGCAGAAATTTGGATTTACATAATAGTCAAGTAACACCGGTTGAAAAATAAGAAATTTGGATACTGTTTTCCTACCTGCAAAAAAAATGTTCAAATTACTTCGGCATAATAATGAAGGAATGGGAAAAATAGTGATGTCCAAAAACAGGAGCCGTTTCAAAAGTTATTAACAATTTATTAAAACTTTACCGCGAATTTTATTGTTTACTTCTTTGTATTTTTTTTTCTGTATGTTTTAGAGAAAAAAGTTACAAAACGGCGTTCTTTTTAAAATAACCATTATTTTTTTAAATAAATTTTGAATCCTTATATTATTATATGAAATTATTTTACAAAAATATCTTTTCAGTGAATTTAAGAATATAGTAATTATTTATCATTTCCATAAAAAAACAATTACATTTTGCAATTTTCAGTCCCTTTGTTATAAAAAATAAGTTTACGTTATAAAGAAAGCGTGTAAACTAGAAAAAAAAAGATGTAAATTGTTTATTTAGAAGCCGAGACAAAAAACAATTTACATTTTTATTGTTCGGTAACTAAAGAAAACTGTAGTCTAAAAAAATTTGTACACTGTCTTAAATATATCAAAGCATTAGTTTAAGAATATTAGGGTTAGTAGTTTTTATAAAAAAAAATAGCAACCATAGCTCTTGGCGGGTAGCGCAATGTAATTCGGAAAACAGCTCTCAAGCGCGTCATTGCACAATTGGCGACACTCGCTTTAATTTGCATTTTTTAATCGATTTATTAATTTTTCAAATTTGAATGTGATTATAGTCCTTTATTATAAAATTTATTGTAACGTACACTTAGGGATGCTATTAAATATAATAGTACATTTTTGACATTAGTGTATTTTGTAATGTTATCTACGTAGAAATGTGCAACTAAGCAGAACTTCAAAAGCAATTTCGAAGAAATTCAATAATGCCTCTTGACAGAAAAATGTAATTTTTTAAGACTAATTTTTATGATAAATAACTAATAAACGGGTGTTTATATTTATGCATATTGAATTGAATTTATGTATTAAAAAAATTAATTTAAAAATCTAAACAATTAGTCAAGTTTGTAGTTTAATCTAGAAGAGTATAAATCATTGTTTTACGCATAAAATAATAATTTTTGCAGTACATTTGCATATTTGTTAATATATGAAGTTATTAGCAGTACCGATGTATAAATCTGTTAACTTATTTTCAATCTTTAATTAGTCGCGCTGGTGTACAAAAGTACACCACGGTTAGGTTTTAATTGATAAAATTGTCTGCTAAGTACCTGCTGCTAAAGGTTTATTGTAACTTGTTTTTCGGCAACCATCAATACTGCGAAAATGAGCTACAATCAAAACGACGTAAGTACTGTGTGTGCTGTGCAGTGAAACAACGTAACAAACTCGGCACGTGCTGGTGTTTAAAATACACTACGCGATTAATTATTGGCAATAAATTTATTTAAGTAAAGATGTGTGTCTTGCGACATCTCAGTGTAAACATTGACACGTATGAATACCTATAAACGTAAGCAAAAATGTCAACAGTTAACTGTAACGCGCATGTGTGTGTTAAAGTGCAAAGCGCTATCGAATCGTGAAAGCTTTAATGCTTGTAGCACACGTGCCCGGGAAAAAAAAAAAAGATAATCCTTGTACAGAAGTACACACGCAAAATCAAAAGAACACCTGATCAAAATACTAACCCTCTTATTATGACCTCAACAGAGTGTATACTTAATTGCCATAATACTGACTGTACAAGACAGCGGTTTGTCTTTTTAAGCCTAGAGAGCAATGAACATAAATTTCGAGTCGAACGACATCTAAAGAAAACATTGAGCACGTAGGAATAATATAAACTAAGAAAATGAAAAAGAAATTCCGCAACGGCAAGTGTGTGCCAAAGTTGCTACGGTTAATTGAAGAAAAGTAAGTTCTGCCGGCAGCCGAAGAGTAGGGCGGGTGAGAAAATGGATCCACCGCTTCTTCAGAACTGTCTTGATTTAATCCGAGGGCGCCATAGTCCTAATGCGTGGATACAAACCTCTGCCGAACTAAAGAAACAGACGCAACAATCAACCGTAACAAATTAAAGGAGCAATAAATACAATAAAGAGAGAGAGAGCACAAGTAACCTACAAAACGTTAAATTTAATAACACACCATAAAGAAGAAGGAAAGAGAGCACAATTTAAATATATCCACTTACAACGTAAGTTAATTCTACGAAGCGTATTCGTTCGTGTACCCATATATATAGTCGTACACAAAAGAAGGAAAAAAATATAAGATTAATAGCAAGTTAATAATTTATCGGTACGCCACTGGCGTTATTTAATCTAGACAAGATGGCGACGTAACCACACCCGCACAATACGAAGGTGTATTTAGTGTTCGCAGTTGCAATATTTAGCGTTAAAAGATCGGAGAGTTAGGTGTTTCCCAAAAAGAGCGCTCTTCCGTGGTCCTACTCCTTAAAATCTAAACATCCCCAAGCAATGGTGGGTAAATGAAGCAAGTCGCGCCTTTACGGAACACATTCGTTTACAGATTGGGCAAGTATATGCGCCACAACAAGTTAATTAATTATATTGCAGTGAATTAACAAAAATAATATAAATACGATGAACAAAATACGTTTCGAGTTCCAAAGATTTAACTGCACCCTAAGGTGCCAAGTTGTACTTATTTAGGTGTTACGCTTGAGACGTTTTCGGTAGCAGTGTGACGTCCCGGAGATGGTTTGTTTTCAGCGCAGAAGTATAATTAGAAAAAATCTGACCTTATGTTGTAGATAGAGGTTTACGATGTTGACACACAGGAGAAGATACAGATATGTGGTGTCGGTTCCAGCTGCGGCGACCCCTTTAATTTCGGTAGGATGTCCCGTACTTCAGCAATCTTAACAGCAAAACCCCAAGTATGCGACACACGCAGCGACAAGACAAAAAAAGGTTTTATTTAAGAATTTAATCAGCCAGGTAATTCGTTTTGTTTAGGCCAAAAGAACCTTTAAAGCCGAGTAATTTTAATCCCGGAGTAACTCGCCTTATCTGAAAATTATGCACGGTGTAACGTTGAAGAAGCCATGAAGAATATTTGTCGTACCTGAGTGCAATCGAGCGACCATTAAAAGAAATTAGTACACGCATCCGTCCTAAGATAAACTTCAGAAAATCGAGTAATCAATCCTTCCCCAGCTAAAAATATACCGCTATACATTGAAAGTTTGCAGGGTCCTATACATACCACTAGAAAATTTGACGGAATTACGATTAAGCACTCAGATGAAGGCAAATTTGAATTTCACGTAACACGACGTGATAGTAGTTGTTACAAGGCGGAAATTGAAGATCAGCCGAAAATGTATTGGCCAATTAGGACAACGCGGAAGTTGAATTCTGGGAATTAAATCCCCAAAAATTTTCGTTAAGGAGCGAACACGGAGAAATGTCGCGTTTACACCTCGACTCCGTGTATTGTGTGTTGCCTAACTCACAGTGACCGTTACAAATTCCCCCCACACAAAACTTCAAGCCCGCGCAGAAGGATAAACATAATCCGCTGCACCATACATAATCCAGAAAATTAACATCCGTAGGTGTTCAGCAAAAAAAAAAAAAAGGAATCTCCAACATGAGCGACATATAACCAAAGATACCCACCCCACACATATAAAAAACCTAATGAAACCCAACCCCTAAGAGATAGACGGTTTGTTGAACTAAGAGTAGCTGATCTGATGAAATCTGTTCAAAACTCGCATGAAGCGTTTGGTGTATCCAGCAACAAAGTCAAGCAACGACCAAGAAAAGAAAAGGATAACACCAAGAGATTGAACGCCCACAAAAACTCGCAATTAGCGATTTCCGAGAAGCAAGGTAAAGAAAACGTGGGTCATCCAACAGTATCTCAACCAACCTTACTAAACCCAGTCAACAGAAAATATTATTATAGTAAAGTTTGAAGTTTGGACAAGCGTCCAGGACAGAGCCCTAAAACCAATGAAACCCCAACCCAAATTAAAACAATACCACCCTGAATTACCCCAAAATAAGGTACCCTAGGAAAGGTTTAAGGTAAGATAGGAATAAGGATAAGGCTGAAACCCAAATACCAAGAGGTTAGGATAAACCCTAGGAAATTATTAAGATCGGGCATTTCCTAGCGGCGTGCATGTCGAATGGGTGGCACCAGGCATCACTCCCACCAAGACCCTCGCGAAGGATGGAAACTCGCGTCATTGGGCCCCAGTGAAAATCCACCCCTCGCCATTCACGACCCTTAGTACTGAGCCTTCCCAAAATAAAGTCCTCCCACCCAGGAAAGGATTTAGTCTTGGGCCGATACTCCCCGACACCACAAGACTAATGGATATGCAGTTAAAGAGTGCGACTCTGAAAACCGAGGATAAACCCCCCAACCCTATAGCATAATGGAAGAATGAAAGGAAGGATCCCAAAATTTTGCCCAAAAATTTCCAAAAGTAAAAGACTGGAACAAGTCAACAGTTTGAGGTTCTGCAGTGGCTACGGCCAGTGATCCATTGACGGAGGTTAAGGGCGAACGGTTTACCCCTGCCCCAGATCTTGCTCGCCCTGTACGGCCCCTAAGGGTTGGTGTGCCTGGTAACGAAACAAGGGTACCAGAAACAGGAGCTCCGACCCCCTCACGCCAACACCCACTGAAACCCCCAGCCAAAGCGGTACCTCTACGCAAGAAAGAAAGAAGGAACAGATGATAGCAAAGACAAGGAAAAAGGAAATACTCTATCCCTCCTCGAGAGGACAGAGAGCAACAAAAACGACGTTCACACAAGACAAGACACATTCAGGTGTCTGAATTCGGCTTTGAAAAGGATTGCCAAACTGGCGAAGACGTACACCAACGAGCCATATAGGAGAGGGCGTTCAATCCGTCACGGGATCGGGAAATCACGGTACTCCCACAACTACGTGAACTCATGAAACTAAGTCTCGAAGCTCGAAATCCAATTCAAGGTCAAATTTTGGTATTATTTACCTGAGAAGGTCCAATCCCTACGTGCCCAACCAACCTACCCATATCACATGGAATTCTAACGAATGTGAACCATTATGGTTCCAGCAAAAAAAAAAATTAAATATAACTATGAGCTAACTCAATTAGAACTGAGTCAGTATATCATTAAGCTCGCCGAAGCGGTTTGGTATCTCCCAGAAAAGAAAAAGAAAACCCAACAATCTTGATGCATTGTCAACAAGAGCAGGAGCACGCTCAACTTGAACTCAAGTCAACAGGCATCCCCAAAAAAAATAAAGCTTCTCAAACCAAAAACAAAGAACCTGTATCTACGTATATACAGTTCTCGCAGAAAGAAAATAAAGATATACGGGAGAGCACCAAATAAATCAGAGATTTCGATGTAAATCGATCATAATGTCGTGTAGCTAATAGAGCCAGAAACCATCGATAATCTCATTAATAACCAACCTACAGTAAGGCAGAAATAAAAGAAATTTATTCAGCAACAATATAAGAGAAAATACGAACTTCTCCTTACTAGAAGGAAGATAGTCCGAGCAAATTCGTTAGAAACCCGTAAAAAGAAAAAAAAATAATACAGATATGATAAAATCAGCAAAAGTAAATAGTCAAGTAAAATAAGTCGTGTCCAAGTAGAAATCCAGTCATGAACCGTGTCTTCTAGCTGGCAGTACAAGCAAGTTTACGACGCTTTTTCCGTCTAGGATAAAGTAAAGTGATCTAAACAATTAGGCTCCAGCACAGCAAGTTCAGCATTAGCCTCTTCCGAATTCGAGAGAGGTTCTGGCTTAAGGTCTTTCACGTGCCACGTACCTAGTGACTTTCCTAAAGAATCAGCTAGTTCATACGTCCAGGGAGACACGACAGTTTTCACCGTGAACGGGCCTAAGAATTTAGGTGCGAGTTTCGCATTGAAATGCTTCGAAGCGTCGGATAGTTGGAAGTTACGACGCCACACCAGATCACCCACGTTATACTTGACATGTCGGCGGCGTAAGTTATACCTATTTCGTGTAGTTTCATAGGCTTTCCGAAGGCGTTGAAGTATATATTCCTGGATAGCCGCGTAACGTCGAGTAGACACATTGATCAGGTTCTGAGTCAGTTGGTTCAAGACGTGATTTATTGAAGAGATTGCCAGAGATGACATGTTCACGACCAAATAGAGCAAAGTACGGGTACATCCAGTCACTTCGTGTTTCGCCGAACGAACTGCACATCCAATGTGAGGAGCTTCACATCCCATTTCCGCTGGTTGTCCTTAACATAAGACGCTATCATGGTCTTAAGAACGCGATTTATCCGTTCAGCCGGATTTGCTTGCGGATGGTATTTGGCAGTATATAGGATGGTGCAATGATAGTTCTCACACATTTGAGTGAATTCACGACTGCGGAACTGTACTCCGTTGTCAGAAATAAGGTACTGCGGCACTCCAAATAGTAAAAACACCTGTTCTTCCAGGATTTTAGTAACCGCAGCAGCAGTAGCAACACGCATAGCAAAGAAAAGGGCAAATTTAGAGAAACAATCGGCAACCACAAACACGTAACAATTGCCTTTAGAAGAACGAGGAAGCGGCCCAACAATATCGCGAACATAAAGTTTGCCACGGTCCCGTAGGACGAGCACGAGGAGCAAACATTCCAGGAGGAGCTGCTTGAGATACCTTATTGGAAGAGCAAGTAGAACAACGGCGGATATAGCGAGCCACGTCTGCACGTAATCGAGGCCAGTAATAATGTTGCAGAATTCTTGCGGTTGTCTTAGTTACTCCACCATGGCCAACAACTGGAGGATCATGGTTCTCCTGAATGATGCGTCTCCTTTGTTCAGCCGGAACGACTAACTTCCATTCATCATTCGGATCCACCATAGAAGTGGTAAAAGAACTAGTCACTCTGCGATATAAGATGTTATTATCGACAGACCAATGAGGCAACTTGTGAGGTGTTGTGAGTACACGATTCAGTAAGTTATTATACCATTTATTTGTAGTAGGTAAGTCAAGACCAAGAGAAGAAGGAACAGCTAAGGAATCAAGATGAGGAGAGGTGGTTTCAGCTTCATCACCAACAGCAGGAACAGCACGAGATAACGCATCTGGCACAACGTGGTCTTTGCCTTTCCTATGTCTGATGGTGAAGTCATACTCTTGGAGTTGTAAGGACCAACGAGCAAGACGACCAGACGGACTCTGCAAACGGTTAAGCCATACCAGCGAGTGATGGTCAGTAATGATGGTGAAGTGAGAGCCCTCAATATACGGTCTGAACTTAAGAATGGCGAATAAGACTGCAATACATTCTTTTTCCGTAGTACTATAGCGCCTCTCCGCTTTAGTTAAGGAGCGACTGATGTAACTGATAACCTTTTCCCCTCAGGCGATTCCTGACTAAGGACAGCACCCACGCCAAAGTCCGAAGCGTCAGTTTGAACAACAAATGGCAGAGAAAAATTAGGACAAGTCAGGATAGGAGCAGAAACTAAGTGTTCTTTAAGAGAAACGAAAGCAGATTGACATTCCGGTGTCCACACAAACAAAGCATTTTTCGAGTAAGAGCAGATAAAGGAGAAGTAAGAGAGCGAAGTTCGGTATGAAACGGCGATACCAGCTAGCCATGCCAATCACGCGTCGCACTTCGGTGACCGTGGTCGGTATAGGAATGTTAAGTATGGCAGTCACCTTTTCTGGATCCACCAGCAACCCATTTTTATTCACAACGTAGCCCAAGTATTTCAACTCCGAACGACAGAAATGGCATTTTCCTGATTTAATGTCAAACCGGCAGCAAATAATCGTTTCAGAACTTTTTCCAGTACTCGAAGATGTTCGTCGAAAGTTGGTGTCGCGATAACAATATCGTCCAGGTAGGCGAAGCAAAACGGTTCCAGCTCTGCACCGATAATTTGGTCGATCAGCCGCTGAAAGGTTGCAGGAGAATTATGCAGACCGAACGGCATTCTAGTAAATTGGAACAATCCACGATGAGGAACAGTAAAGGCAGTAAGCGGTTTGGATTCAGGAGTTAAAGGAATTTGCCAATAAGCAGAACGAATGTCCAAACTCGAGAGAAATCTAGCATCCCGTAAGCGATCCAAGATAGAAGTGATATACGGCAGAGGATAAGCGTTGCGTTCCGTGACCTGATTTAGCTTCCGATAGTCAATGCAAAACCGATAGGAGTTGTCTTTCTTCCTAACCAAGACCACAGGACTGGACCATGGACTGGTAGATGGCTCTACTACACCTAACTGTAGCATCTTGTCCAGTTCTTCATTGACAATCCGAGATAGTACTGGTGATAGAGGATAGTACCGTTGTTTAATTGGCTCAGCCTTGGTATGGATACTGTGTTGAACGAGCTGGGTACACCCTAGACCAGATGGCTGTAAAGAAAAGCTGGCAGAGATAACAGCCTCTAGCGAAGACTGTTGCGACCTTGATAAGTCGTCTTTGATGTTCAGCGCACTCGAATGAACCGCATGTCCAACCGCATCAGTACCAAAGGACCAATGACCCTTGCTGAAATCTGGTACGAAGGCCATCGCCTTCAAAAGTCGATCCCCAATATCAACCCTTGAGAAATCTCAGGAACCACTAAGGTTTCTATTACCTTGGTTTTTTCCCTCTAAAGTATAAGGAAGAGAAACAACACCCAAAATGGCACATTGTCCACCATTAGCCACGTTACAAAAAGTCGAAGTAGATTTTTTAAGGACACCTTAAGGGACTGAAGCAAATGCCAACCGATACTTCCTAGTATCGTCCTAGAAGATCCTGTATCCAGTAAGGCTTTAAAGGTATGCCCAGCACTGATACGTTAAGAAAAGGTCGTTCATCACCACGAACGCTAGCAAAAATAAAGTTAAGTAACAATTGTTGAGAGTGGTCTAGATCAGTAAAAGAAGAATCCGAGGTTGAGAGAGAAGTAGAACCTACGACTCGGTCCGAGGGTTCTGACGTGCGTTTCCCTGCGGCGAACATTGGGAGCAATTAGGCTTGGTAACACCTGCCTTTCCACAGCCAAAACAATGAAGGTTCTGTGGGTTTGGACAACGAGGAGAAACATGTCCCGTATTCCCGCAATTCCAGCAACGTACAGGTCCCCTGTAAGAGTTGAGAGGCCTAGAAGGAATAGTCGAAGAGACCGAAGAACAAGAAGAAGTATTCAAAGAAGAAGTTTCTGGAGCGACGTAAGCTAGGTTAGGTTCCAGCAAAGAAGTCACGCGTCTAGTAGGTGGTGGTTTGAAAGATTGGGTTAAGAATTGACTATGCTCAATCTTTTTCCCAAGCGACAATAGATGCGAGATGGTTGAGACATCATGAAGAGCCAAGGCCGTTTGGAAATATGGCGTTAGATTGCGCCTGATTATTCGGATCTGTTGTGGTTCCGATAATGGTTCACTCAACCGTGAGAAAAAGGCTTTGCATAGTAGCCAAGTATATCCCAAACCCCTCATGAGCACCCATGGTTCGTGCCTTAATTTCGTCCAGCAATCGATCGTTGTAATCCACCGGAAGAAACTCCGATTGTAGTAAACGCACCACATCCTTCCACGAAGACAGCGATTGTCGATGAGCCCTGAAGAGAAGAAGAGCTTTTCCAGTTAAGAGTTCTGGAGCACCATGAAACAATTGCGTCAGAGAAATTCCCCTAGCCGTGCTTAATTCCTCCAAGCGAGTAAGAAATTCAGAAAGAGATGTTTTACCATCCCCAGAAAAGTTAAGTTTAGTTTCGCTGTAGCAACAGATTTAGAAAAGTAGGAAGCACTACAAGAGGCAACAGGTGTTGGTTCTGGTTCGACATCAGACTCCGATGATAGTTGGTCAGGTTCACCTTCGTCCTCAGTAACCGTTAATTTAGGACTAGAAGTAACAGCTTGACTGATCCCAAAAGTAGTATGCCGATGCTTCTTGATCATAGAATCAATAGTGTTATGAAGATCGGTAAGAGAAAGTAGAAGAGAATTCCTATTGGCAGCTTGTTCTGTCGAGGTGGCAACCATCAGCTTGCACCTGCGAATAGTATGAGTCCAAAGAGTAGAAAAACGAAGAAATTCCGAAGTTGTGCTGTCACCAGTGAAATTATCAACGAACGTACGAAGCTCCCTAAAGAGACATTTACCGCAGTTACATCGGTTTCATACTCGATGCTGTATTTAATTTCGGATAAAGATTTTTCCGCTTCCAGCTGAAGAGCACTACGGACCAGTTTCCGAAGACCCTCCACCGAAACGTCAGCACTAAGTCCCTAGAAGCTAACTCGTATCGCAGTTCGTGTTGTTTAAGGCGATTGACCTCGAATTTCCACACTTTCGGCATTTTAAATAAAATCTCCTAGCTTCAATACAAAAAAAAAAAAAAGAATAAACTCGAACCCACAACAACAAGTAAGAAAGAGAAAACAGTATTAAAATACTAACCCTAGAATAATAAAACAATTTTAAGTAAATGTCCTATTACTGATCAAACTGATAGTAATAAGGAAAGCAAGCAATAGCACTAAGTACTAGAGAGAGAGAGAAATAAAAATTTCCAAAGAGAATCGAACGACAAGTAAAGAAAAATACTCGAGCAACCTTGACTGATAATCCGATTTCACAAAAAGAAAGAAACGAGAAGAAAATCGAGCCCCGAAGTTGGGATGCCAATTTCTTGCTACGGTTAATTGAAGAAAAGTAAGTTTTGCCGGCAGCCGAAGAGTAGGGCGTGGGTGAGAAAAAGGATCCACCGCTTCTTCAGAACTGTCTTGATTTAATCCGAGGGCGCCATAGTCCTAATGCGTGGATACAAACCTGCTTCCGAACTAAAGAAACAGACGCAACAATCAACCGTAACAAATTAAAGGAGCAATAAATACAATAAAGAGAGAGAGACACAAGTAACCTACAAAACGTTATATTTAATAACACACCATAAAGAAGAAGGAACAGAGCACAATTTAAATATATCCACTTACAACGTAAGTTAATTCTACGAAGCGTATTCGTTCGTACCCATATATATAGTCGTACACAAAAGAAGGAAAAAAAATATAAGATTAATAGCAAGTTAATAATTTATGCGGTACGCCACTGGCGTTATTTAATCTAGACAAGATGGCGACGTAACCACACCCGCACAATACGAAGGTGTATTTAGTGTTCGCAGTTGCAATATTTAGCGTTAAAAAGTATCGGAGAGTTAGGTGTTTCCCCAAAAGAGCGCTCTTCCGTGGTCTTACCCTTATACTCTAAAAATCCCCAAGCAATGGTGGGTAAATGAAGCAAGTTCGCGCCTTTACGGTACACATTCGTTTACAGATTGGGCAAGTATATGCGCCACAACAAGTTAATTAATTATATTGTAGTGAATTAACAAAAAAATATAAATACGTGAACAAATACGTTTCGAGTTCCAAAGATTTAACTGCACTTAAGGTGCCAAGACAAGTTGTACTTATTTAGGTGTTACGCTTGAGACGTTTTCGGTAGCAGTGTGACGTCCCGGAGATGGTTTGTTTTCAGCGCAGAAGTATAATTAGAAAAATCTGACCTTATGTTGTAGATAGAGGTTTACGATGTTGACACACACAGGAGAAGATACAGATATGTGGTGTCGGTTCCAGCTGCGGCGACCCTAATTTCGGTAGGATGTCCCGTACTTCAGCAATCTTAACAGCAAACCCCAAGTATGCGACACACGCAGCGACAAGACAAAAAAGGTAGAAAGAGATCCCACGATGAATTTAATCAGCCAGGTAATTGGTTTTGTTTAGGCCAAAAGAACCTTTAAAGCCGAGTAATTTTAATCCCGGAGTAACTCTAATCCCGGAGTAACTCGCCTTATCTGAAAATTATGCACGGTGTAACGTTGAAGAAGCCATGAAGAATATTTGTCGTACCTGAGTGCAATCGAGCGACCATTAGAAGAAATTAGTACACGCATCCGTCCTAAGATAAACTTCAGAAAATCGAGTAATCAATCCTTTCCCCAGCTAAAAATATACCGCTATACATTGAAAGTTTGCAGGGTCCTATACATACCACTAGAAAATTTGACGGAATTACGATTAAGCACTCAGATGAAGGCAAATTTGAATTTCACGTAACACGACGTGATAGTAGTTGTTACAAGGCGGAAATTGAAGATCAGCCGAAAATGTATTGGCCAATTAGGACAACGCGGAAGTTGAATTCTGGGAATTAAATCCCCAAAATTTTCGTTAAGGAGCGAACACGGAGAAATGTCGCGTTTACACCTCGACTCCGTGTATTGTGTGTTGCCTAACTCACAGTGACCGTTACAAAGTGCAAAGCGCTAACTAAGCGATAGCTTTAATGCTTGTAACACACGTTGCCAATAAAGCCAAGATAACTTGTACAGTAGTACACACGCAACAAAAGAACACCTGATGCAGCATTTCGCTCTTATTGTGAGCTCATCAGAGGTGTATACTTAAGTGCGGTATACGACTGTACAAGACGGCGGTTGGTCTTTTAAGCTCTAGTGGAGCAATGAACATAAGTAAAATGTGTAAACATTGACTCGTATAAATCGTATAAACTAAGAAAAATGCCAACAGTTAACTGTAACCGCATGTGTGTGTTAAAGTGCAAAGCGCTATCTAAGCGATAGCTTTAATGCTTGTAACACACGTTGCCGATAAAGCCAAATTTATTATGATTTTCTCAATACAGATTTTTTATATTCACATATTATAACCGCACGTTATGTTATCTTATAAACTGTATTATAATGCCGTTACACAGTAATTTTTAACATTTTTTCTATTTAAGGGCTTCTACTTCTCAAAATGTGTATGGTGTGCCTGTTCAAAATTGGAAATGCCTTATCCAAGAGGAACTTGAGGAAATAGTAAAGCACATGTTTGATGACAAAATTGATGAAGACGAAGTCGGTGAAGACGCAGGAGATGACGAAGAAAAAATAGCTTTTACCGAACACGACAGCTGTTCAGAACAGGAAAGTACCGATGACGACATATAACTTAGTCCAAGTAGTAGAAATGTAAATAAATGTTCAAGGATACCCCAGTTAAATTATGTTTGAAAAAAATAAAAAAACGTTGTGGAGTAAACATCCTGTAATGAGTAAATATGCTAAAACTAGTAGTACAAATATTATCAAAAATTTTTCTCGTCCGTTGGTGTCCAAAGACGAATTAAAGAATGAAGAGATGGCGTTCAGGCAGCTTTTCAATAACGATATGATACAGGAAATTGTAAGATGCACCAATATATGTTTATATTACCACCATTCAAAACAACTCTTCCCTGGACAAAGACTGTAAAGAAACTACTATGCAAGAATTTTTGGCATTGTTTGGATTATTGTATCTTGCAGGACTAAAAAAACTAAGCCACACAAACTTTGAAAAGTTATGGGCAACTGATGGTACTTCAATAGTAACACTATTCTGAACTTCCATTGTCTATATTTTATTTCAATAGAATAAACACAACGTTTCGATTGCTATTGAATCTGCAATCGTCTTCAGGTGAATACTAACAAACTTAAAGGCTACTTTAACCTATATACAAATACAAAGTTAGTGAAGCGATCAAGCGTACAAAGTTAATGAAGGGGGGACGTTACCGTAGACTAAGATTAGTCTGGCGTCCAATTAGGGTTTCCACACATTGTTAATCTCTACGCTGGGTTGACTAAAGACATTCTTGTTGTTTTCGATAAACGCTGCTTCTTTAAATTTTCTCTAGTACCAGTGCTCTTTTCGGTGTATAATTCTTGCCTCCGACCATTTTATTTTGTGATGTTTTTCCCAGGAGTGTTGGGCAATGCCGGATTTTAAAGTCTTTCCTCTCTGCGTATGGGTTTTATGTTCCTTTAACTTGATATCTAAGGGTTTTTTAGTTCCCCTACGTATGACTGGCCGAATTCACATAGGGCTTCGTAGATGAAATTCTTAGAGTCACGACTGTTGTCTGGTCATAGTTCTTGATGATCTAAATACCGTGTTAATGTTATAATTTCTTCCTATTCGTTTTATTTTCTCAGATAATACCTTGACATATGGAATGCTGAGTAGTGTTTTGAGTTTCTCTTCGGTCATGGCTCAAAACACTACTCAGGAAATTAGAGGTTTCTCTAAGAGAACTAACAAATGACCGTTGGCAATTTTCTTTCAATTGTTGAACATAGCAGGAATAAAAGCAAATATTCTACATAACAGTGTGCATAGAGGTGAACCCATAGTACCGAAAAGGATTTTTTTGAAACTTAAAAAGATACACACCTACCCAGGAGAACGATGGGGTTCTTTCAACTAGTGAGAAAGTAAAGGCAGATGTTTCTTGTGCGGTAGTCAAAAGAACAGAGTGACTACAATAAAATGTGTATCATATGACAAAATGACCTGTAAAGAGCATGTTATAACCGAACACAAATGTCTTTAAATGAGTTATTTACTTTATTTTACGATATCTACTAGAACTTATATTTCTGTGTAATAAAGGTTTAATCGTGTACTTATATTCTTTATATAGCTAACAAAAAGTATATTAAATTTTTTGCTTTTTCTTATTCTGGTGTATACAATACACCACGCGACTAGTTATGTAATATAAACCAACGCGACAAATTAAGAGTTAAAGGAAATACAATAAACAAGACCAATACGAGATGCGCATTGCTTGAAACTCTTGAGAACTGTGCTAGAAATTACGTTGCGCTACTCTCTGAGACCTATTGTTGCTATTTTTTAACTACCAATCCTAAACTTTTTAAACTGTTGATAATATATTGTAAACAAACTATACACGTAGGTGGTAGTGTCGAAACCTTGCCCGCAGCTCCAATAGTTGTAGGCTTGTTTAAGAATCGTAGTACAAAGAGTAAGAGATTTTTCAGAGCAACCAAAAACTCATAAATACAAGAAACAAACCCGAAGATGGTAGAAATATAATTATCGAATGACTAGGCTTCAATCACAAAATAACAAAAAAATACGTTCTTATAACCGACCTTGTATTCATGAAAAATTCAACATCTGCGTGTCAATCTTCGTTGTCTTCTAATCACCAAATGCACCAAATAATTTTGTTGTACCGATTGTTGTAACACCTATTAATTATTATTGTCGAAAAAATAAAATTTTTTTATTTAACCGTTGACGGTTTTGCGTGGCATTTCAAACTCAATGCGTGTTGCTTCTTTTACTATCAAAGTCCGAATCCATTCTTTCGCGTTTGGACTTGAATTACTCTACTTTCACTTTCCTCACTTCGAACGTTAGGTTTTTAAAATGTTTTTTCTTACTTCTACTTCCACATGAAAATTGTCTTTTCTCACTCTTTAACCGTGCAGTACTCAAACTGTTACGTTTTTCACACATAGTTATTTTTATGAAGGAAACTAATTTTAATACACTTCTTTACAAGGGTTCATCGTATTGTCGCTACACAAAACTTACTAATAATTTTTATTTCTTTAATTAAATTAATCTTATATGTACAAATCAAATTTTTTGAGTAATATTAATTAATTATGGTTTGTAAAATATAGATTTCTTATCAGTAGACGTCAATGGCAATCGGTTGTAGAGGTTTTCGACAAGTGCAGCATCCAATAAAGAACGGCAGTTTTGTACAGAGGTGAATAATATAATACGATAGCAGTTGGTAGGTATATGCTCCCAAATAATAGGTTAAAGATCACAGCTTATCTTGGTGAGGTTCTCGACAGCAAGAAGCGACTATTACACAACGACCGGTTTCAGGGAAAGCTTATTTGATTAGTACTTCCATACAAATATTCCTGATTTACGGCCACGTTGCTTTATTAATTAGTAATTAATTTCTATTTAACACCCCAAATCGTGTTTCAAAATTTATAAGAAACATAGCGGTAAATGAAAATTTTTACAAATATGTCGATTGGTAGCATTAGAAGATACTTAAGGCGCAAACAAACGAACTGATGTGTTTCTTGATCTTAATGCGATATTTTCCTTTGAATTCTTGTCAGTCGTGGAAATATTTATTTTTACCGACTGGTTTCACACGTTTAGGAATTTTCTGACAATCTAACACGTTTGCAGGATTGCTGCCTTTTGCATGAGAGTCGCAAGACCGCTTGGTATACCTAAGCTATTGATATTTTCAAAAGGTTTCTTGTGATGATGCTTTCTACCGAAATTACTAGCGGTATGGTGTAGACCTCGTTAATTTTCCACTGTCGTTTTATTTCTATGGATAAATTTTGATATTTTGCCAGTTCTGTTTTCTGCACATTGTGAGTGAATGGGATGGCAATGTCTATAATCTACTTCCTTTTGTTGACCTTGTCTATTATTATTATTATTATTAATCAGGTGAGTATTCCTCCAAAATTATAAGTTTTATATAAGTTTGCTCTTCTCGAGCCCTTCTGGATGGAGGTGAATGAAACAACAAGCCCAATACGTTGTCAACGCCGACGTTTCGCTCTCTATGCGTAGGGCTTTATTAAGGCTCATAACAAATAAAAGTTGATAGTCTTAAGATTACCATCAAATGATGATATAAAGTAAAAACAGTTATGGTTAAAAAATTATATTTAATTAAAAGACACACAAACAAACCCAACTTAATACAAACACAAATGTTAGAGGTGTTTTCTTTTCCCATAGTTTTGATCACTTTTGAAAATTGATTTTTTCAATGCTTTCGACATGATTTTAAGGGATACTCTTCTATCTAGAGTTAAAAAAGTACTACCGAAATATTTTTTTGTTTATTGATAAACTTTACCATTACCCAAAAATATTGTCATACGTAGATGATAAAATTATATCTCAAAGAAGTGTACAACAAGTAGTTTGGTTTTATTTTGCTGTGTTCTGCAGCCCATAATTTTATCTTTAGAATCAAAATATAATTGCTGAAACTATACGAATGGAATTCTAAACTGCAGCGTCTATTTGTAGCAAAAATCCTATAACTCAATGAGATTGAGAATTGAAGAATTATGAGACCCTAACACGGACCACTGTAAAAAATATTACAAATTGCAGTTTTGACAATCAATCTTGGCGCTAATCGATCTTGCTTTTTTGTTTGGGAAGACTAGGAATTAGTGATGCTACGATATTATGGTATTCAGTTTTTTTGAGTTCTTGTAGCGGAGCAGCTGATTTAATAAAAACAGTTTTTTCTAAATTAATTATTGATTCTACTGACTGTACTTATACTGAAGCTTTGTTGACATGGTTTACGGTATCTAAAGCAAAATCTAAAGTTCGTTTACTTGCAGTTTATACCCAACAATCAAATCTGGTGCATGGTTGAAAGCTTTACCTTTGTCTTTACTAAGAAAATTCGGCGTTTCAAATCTCCATTAGTTTATGAACGGAACAGCCTCACATATGCACTTGCGACGCTCTTGTTTATATTTTTGGTCATCAAGGTCTTCCATACTGTAAAAGTGCTAATAAATGGTCAGGTCATTGAGCGATTAATGATATTTCAAAACAAACTCTGGCAGAAACACCATCCAACACCTGGTTGCTTTAGAAATGATAGAAAAAAAGCTGATGACATCTCCTTAATTCCTTGACAACAAGGCACATTTTTACTTTGGGATACAACTTGTCCTGACACTTAAGCAAAGTCTTATGTAAATTCCACTAGTACCAGAGTTGATTCTGCAGCACATTTGGGCAAAATTCATAAGCGAGTCAAATATCGTATATACACAAGAAAAGTGACAAAATTCTAATTCTTTTATGTTACAGTTTAGTCGTTTTTTATGACTAAAACACTTTACTTTGTATTCAAAGACAAAGCTACAGTTGTGCCCTGCAGCAGCCATCTTGAAAAGTTTCTTTTTGACGTTTTTTTTTGGTAAAAATAAATTATTTGACAAATTTAATTAATTCAAAAACGGTTTTTTGTAATTTAGTTGTTTTTACTGCTTTTTCTTTGTTTTTTTGTTGGTAGTATTTTAGGAACCCAACCCCTCTTATAAGAGGTGTTGTTTTAGGTTTTTTGTCTAAATATTATTTGACAGAGTTTTGACTATACAAAGTAGTTAAGTCTTCTACCACTTACAGCGTTTTAATTGTGAGGCACGTATCCATTCCATTAAGTGTACCACCCACCATTTATCTGCAAGATCAAGTACAGAAGCCGCATGCAAATATAAGTTTCTGCGTCAAGGTTGGCATAAACATATGTACGTAGTCCTTGATTCGCCGTTTGTTTTTATTTTTGAATAGTCTAATATTTGTTTGTGTTTGTCCACCTAGTCTGTTACGTATTCATTTGTATAATAAGTTTCTTATACAGAGTGTTTCTGAAAAGTGTGTACATGGTTTTATTAGAGGTTTTCTGGCTCAAAATAGACTGTTTGACACCAACTTATCTATAACCAAAAGTGCACCATAAGGGCGCCAGAGGGCGTCAAACTTTCCAAAAAAATATTGAATATTGGGAATAACTTGAGAACGGTTCGACGGATTTTGTTCCATTTTCGTATGCTGGTTGTCTGCTTCTGAAAACGTTTTTCTGTGTAATGTGGACAAATTTCTAATACCAGAAAAAGTCGCTTTCATACTGGCACTGTCAAATAAATGATAATATTTTAACAACCGTCAACGGTACAAAACCAAAATAATTCTGACAAATAAAATTAACAATTTTCAAACTTTTTTCTCTCTTGTTAAACTGAGCTAATGTTAATAATTCAATAAAAAAAAAATTAAAATCATATCTATGCAAGGCGCACCCATACGCTTAAAAATTTAAGTAGACTACTAGTAGACTATGCGATCATATCATGTCAGTATGATTTGGTAACCATTCTGCGTAAACCCTCACGCTTTCCTAAAAATTACCACTGCAAAAGCTCAACACTAACAGCATATCAATCTGTTAGGCAAATTTGTAGCTCATTTTTTAGGTAGTTAATCACAAAATAAAAACGTTTTCTTAGAATCGGTTTTTAGGAAGATTCGAAAATGAATGTCACAAATGAAAGATTTGATTGCAGTCTACTTGAATTTCTAAACGTATACATGTCGCTTTGTGGTAATATGATTTTAATTTTTTTTATTAAACTAATAACAAAACGCAATTTAACAAGAGAGAACAAATTTTTCCAATTGTTTGTTTTATTTGTCAGAATTATTTTGGTTTCTGTATAATTTTTAGTGGTTAAAATATTATTATTTATTCGACAGTGCCCGTATGAAAGCTACTTTTCCTAGCATTATCACAATGAAACGTCATAAAATGTACATTTTATGAGGACTAATTGTTATGAATAGAGATTTTAATGATTTTTTGTAATAACTTACAATAATTAGTAGGTTAGATTTATTTAAAAATAAGTAATAATCAGTCAACCCAAATAACCATGTTTAATTTTTTGATTTAATTTAAAAGTTATTGCTTGTAATAGACGTTTTTTAAATCAAAATTATTTCTAATTTTATTTTGTAAAACATTTCCTAAACAAAATTTTTGATTCGATAATTAATCGAGCTATGGTGTTTAATTAGCGATACCTTCAAATATATTCTTTAAAGAAAAAAATTAAGTAAACAACGTAAATTACCTATTTTCTAAAACGTGCTTAGTGTAATGATTCATTCTACAATCCTTCTATAAGATAACCCCTGCTGAGACTACCTGCTGTTAGAATTGTAAATGATATCCTTAAACCCGCTTCACAATGTGCAAACTTTTGTTTACAGAAATTGTGGTGTCCAAGTTTTAAATTTCATGAGTGTACATTGTATAGAATATTAGTAATTCATGGCCAGCACGTATACTAGAAAATGGCGTCAGGATTCGATTTATCGATAAACTGCTATAATTCGTTTAAATTGTATCAACCCTATCAAATATTAAATAGTAGAAATTAAAAATTGTCTTTATTGGCTAGTGAATTGTTTGTTAACGTCGTAGCATCATGAAGAATTCAAATCGTCTGCATTCTGAAGGATTGATAAAATTCCAAATTACATAGTATTGTCACAAAGAAATACTTTATCAAATCTGAATTTGTAGTACAGAGGTATAAAATCCTTATATTGTTGATGGCATACTTTGGAAGGTATCGTATTCTTCACCATTGATTTGTTGTTAATTGACTTGAAAAATCAAAAAATTGCGTTAGTTTTTGCTTTAGCGTTTTGTAGAAAGTAATTAATTATGATTACATTCTCAATCCGCGTTTGGTAATGTAACTTATTGTAAATAAATTGGTGATTAAGATTTGAAACCAGATATGAGTTTTATTTAAATTTAAATTAAAAATAATAAGTTTTTTTTGTTTCAATAAAACTATATTCATTATGTTTTATCGCATTTACTGCATTACATTTATTTATCAAATTAAGTTTAATAAACAGGTGTTTTTATTACTTAAAATATTTTGAACAAGTTTAGTAAAATATTGGAATAGATCTGATACCCCTATACATAAATATAAATTGTTTTATTGTTAATAATTTTTTAATTAAAAACATAATAATTTGATATTGTTGTTAATAGTAACCGGGTTACAATTTACTACATTGGTTAGCGTCAAAATACAGCGCTGTGTAATTAATTCTTTTTTAATAATTTATCATAATTAAATGCAACTATAATTATGATCAATATATTATGAGAATTAATTTTTATGTGTCCGCTATGAATGGTTCTCAGGTTTTAAAAAAAAGTTTTTAATGGAATAATATTGACTTTAAATGAAAAAAAGAGTAAATACATTATATTTAAAAACCTATACTCATATTATTTTGTTTATATTGAATGGATGTAAATAAACGTATTGAATCAGTCCTATTGCAAATTTTTGCCAAAAAACGTTAAACAAAATTGCATCGAAAACGATCTAAAATTAATTTTTAAATAGTTATTTAAATATTTGTAACAAATAAGAGTGCGAAAAAACTAAGCAAAAAATGTAGGTATGTTTTGAGTTTTTCGGTGATTAGTTTTAGAAAAATGTTCTTAATTGACAATTTACATTTTGTATGACGTAATGTGACGTAATTCGTTCTTATAAATTACTGTCTTCATTTTTAATTGAGTTCTTTCAACTTTTTTATGATTTTCAAACTCATAAAATGTCTAAGAAATGTTATCTTGTTTAATCTTGAAATAATTAAATTATTTATGTAGATACACATAATTGTCTCTCTACATAGAAGAAAATCAATCTTTTAGACTCAGTGGCACTCACTGGGTACTCCCCACGTCCCTTCAAGATTTTAAAGAATTAAGACTAATTTGATATAAAAATTTACAACATTTGTTTGCGAAGCTTTGAAACTTGGTTTTAATAATCGCAATATCTACTTGTATTCTGAGCTCGCCCCATGTGCCAAGAATTTATCAGAATTCTGTTACAATCCTAGTTAGTAACAACTGGAAAGTCGGATATCGTCGTCATAAATGATTGTTTGGTTAATTGTATTATGTTTGAATTGTTTTGATAATATTTTTTGCATGGATATATGTTTCTCAAATCAAAATCAAGTTTTATTGTTCTTATGTAATTAAACAAAGGATTCGTTTTTATATTTTAATACAATTCCTTAAACTTATTCAACATGTTCCCCCTTATTTCCCTCTCCCTAGTGTTTCATTATTATTCTTTTTTTGTTCTATCAATTTTTTTTTTTTACTACTTTTTTCATCCATTGTATCCCTTCCCTTTTTCCCCAATAACAATCTTTCAATCCATTTCCTCTGGTTCTCAGCTCTTCACATTTTTCCTTCATATGTTTGATATTCTCCTACTCTCCCACACAATCTACATTACCTCTCTTTTATATCTCTTCCAGTATTTGTTTTCCAGTTTTTTGTTTCTGTCCTAAACCTTGCTATTAACCTTTTTCCTTTTAACTCTTTTCCCGATGTCAAATACTTCGGTATTTTTTTCTGTGATTATTTCCTTGTATTTTTCATTATATTTTCCTTTTTACTAATTTTGTTCTTCTTTCCTGTCATGTGTACCTTATCTTGTCATATTATTTCCACTACTAAACTTCTTTCTTCCCCTCTTATTCTCTTTATCTCTTCTCTTGCGTAACCACCATTTAATAATAATTTCTTTCTTGCCTTCTGCCATGTATAATCTTCTGCATTTCTACCTCTTTTTAACGTATCTCTTTTTCTGTTTTCCATCCATTTTTCATACTTCATCACTTTCTTTTCTGTTTGTATTCTTATCTTTCTAGTTTTATCTTTTCTTTTACAATATATCCTGGTGTCTTCTTTTCCAGTCCCAATGTCCATTTCAATATTTTTCCTGAATCTTCTCTAATTCCTCCCATTCCTTCTATTCCCAAATCTCTGCTCTATACATTATAACGCTTTTTACTAATCTCAAAACCCCATCTTCTTTTTTCCTAAATTTTTCCTACCCTCATGCTTCTTCTACTATTCTATTTCCTTCTGTCTGAGTTCTCTTATTTGGTCTCCATCCTTGTTGTCGTATCTTATCACATACCCTAAATATCTGTATTTGTCCACACTCTCAATCTCTTCCTCTCCCACCACCATTTCACCTCCCTTCGTCTTCCTTTTCTTTTTTAAAATTATTATTTTTGTTTTCCGTACATTCACTTGAAGTTTTCTTTTTTCTAAGAACCTTTTATTAATTTGATGATCTTTTTCATCTCTTCTTTGTTTTTGCTAAGGCGACAATATCGTCGGCATATGCCAACACCCATACCCTTTTCTCTCTATTACGATCCCTCCTACCTGATGTTTTTCCAATTCTTCTACTAAATCGCTTAAATAGATTGCGAACACAAACGGACTTAACGGGCATCCCTGCTTTAGTCCCTTCTCCGTCCAAATTCTCCTCCTAACTTTTTCCCCACTTTCAATCTACATCTTGTCTTCTCGTAAACTTCCTCTATTGCGTCTTTTATGTCGTTTTTTATCCCCATTGCCCTCATTTTTTCCATAGTGTTTCTCTGTCCACGTTATTGAATGCTGCCTTTATGTCCATAAACAAACCCCATACTCTATTTTTTTATTTCTATCTCAGTTAATTATGTGCTTCAAAATAAAAATAATATCTATCGTCTCTCCCCTTTTGAAAACCATTTTGCTAGTCCGGTATTAATCTCTTTTCTTCTAACTCTTCTCAACCTTTCTTTTAATATTTCTGCATATATCTTATACTCTATGATTATTATGCTTACCCTCTGTAGTTTTTTTACATCTGTCCTGCCTCCTCTTTTCGGTACTGAACATATGATTGCTTCCTTCTACTTTTAGGTATTTCCTCTCCTGTCCATATTCTTTCAAAAATTTGTCTTAATTCCTCCGTATAATTCCATTGTTCTCTTTGTGTTCCATCCGTTTCACCTGCTTTTCCTTTCTTTAGTTTATTTATTGCTTTTTCCATTTCCTGTTTGTCTATCCCTCTCTTCCTCTCTGTTTTTACTTTTATTTCCATACTCTTTTTTTCCTCTACTTTTTTCTTTCTAAGATTGTTATACAATGTTTCTCCTATTTCTCTATTTCTATTTTAGCTTCCTTGTTTTTTTTTTCTAATTTGCTCCTTTTGTTTACAAACTCCCATGCTTGTCTTTCTTTTTTTATTTCTCCTATCCACTTCTCCATCTGGTTTTTATATTCCTTTTTGCTCTTGTACTTTTTTTTTTAAAATTAGTTTTACTATTTTTAAATTCCTCTATTTCTATCTTGCCTTTTCTTCATTTCCTTCTTCATTTCCTCAACTCTCTTTTTCCGATTTTACATTTCCAATTTCACCAAACTTTTCCTTTTCCTACTTCTTTCCTTTTTTCTTCCCTATACTTTCTTTTTACTGTGGACTGCTCCATTTTTGTTATCATTCTCTCCATCTCTTCCTCCACTTCTCCTTCCATTTCCGATTCTTTCTCCATTTTTTCTCTATACATTTTATACTTTCCTGTGTCCAAATTTTATTTCTCCACATTCTCCTTCTTCCCCTTCTTCTTCTTCTTCCGTTCTCTTTTCCCACATGCTTACTTCTAGCGGTTGGTGGTCTAATTCCATTTCATTTCCTATTTCTAATGTTTCTATGTACTCTTTGCTTTTTTTGTTTATTATTACATAATCTATAACTGATTGTCCTTGTCACCTCTTTTTGGTAAAAAATTGTTTTTTTGTAGCGCAGATAATTTTGGTCGGTTATGCTCTTTTGAATTGAATTTGACTATAGTTATAACGAATTTTATTTACATTGAATGGCACGGGTGTTCAGGGTCAAATTTGGTGGAATATTGTTGTAGTTATTTGATATATTCTTTAATTCAGATTTATAAAGGATGTTATCGTCACGTTTGAGCAATTAGGTTGTTGTAGAAAATGCCGATTTCATATTTCTCACCAGTCAATTTCTTGGAATTCTCCTTCGCGTTTTGCGTGTAGTTTTGTTGGATCAATAGTTTCTTTGTTTTATTCTATGAATCACGGTCGGTGTGGCCGGCGTTATCAGTTAAATCAAGATATGTTTGTTTGAAAGTAATCGGTTTCGTTTGTAAATTCTAAGAAAATTGTAACGTAGTAAATTTTTTGTAACGTTAGTGGTGTGAAAAAAAACCAATGAGAGGGGTGACGCTTTCTTAACAAATGTTAGTTTTTAGTTAATTCTTAAGCAGACTCACGACGAGCGACATGTAGCCAAATATTGCAGATTAATGTTGTTTAATTAAAATTAAAGCAACCGCCTAAGTATCGTTAATAGCCGAATAATGCAAGTTTATACGAAAACATTTCGTGGGCGCGAGTGAAAACTTATGTTTAATGTGTATCCACAACAGGACCTCTTGTTCGTGGCCGTGAAAGAGAATAATGTTTGATTAAAGTTGAAATCAAGTAATGGTTTTGCGGATGGTGAGCAATCTCTGGTGCACACGAACTCTTGATTAAGGGACATGCGAATTATGGGCATTTTAAACGAGACCTCGGATTAAAACCTATGGTTCCTGGTAGATGACTTTGAAAATAAATAGATCAGCTTCCGCATTTTAGAGTAGAAGAAAGAAGACAGTTAAAGTAAGTACTTTTCGTTTCTTCAGTGGAGATCGCGTTGAACAAATTCGTATGCGCGAATATAAACTAGGGTAGGTCGCGGAAGTGGGTTAGATTGAGAAACATATAGTAATAAATTATCGGCGGTTCCATTTGTATGGACCCCATTCTGTAATGCATGATAGATTTAGGACTCCGGGCATTACTCCGTGTACTTATTTGTATTGCGTTTTAATGTTAATAGAGAGAACCGTTAGTGTAAATTTTCTTATTTATTTTTGCAAATGTTTGCTTTTCTCCCTTGTCTTGAGTGAGCATTTGGCTAAACAAAGAAACGATTAGGGTGGCGCCTGGCAACACCGATCGTGACTTAAGGGATGGACGTTAGCTTTCGAAAAGTGAGTGAAAGACAAATTTCTAACCCGGCCCATGCCGCTAGCTAGCCAGCAAATTTGTTGGCCACAGATCTGGTTTTTCAAATTTTGTGATGTAACATCCTCTTTCGCTTATACATGGTGTCCCACGACGATTAAGACCAGTAATATATCAGAATTGGGCAGTAGTAGATAATTATAATTTTGGGGGTGTAAATTAGAACAAATGTTGCATCTTTTCTTGTTATTGTGTTACCCAATGAGGTATTTTTCAAATCTTCTAAATCTGTAGCCAAAAAATTACAGGGATTCAATTTGAATTTTTTAACTTCAATCCTTTAAGTACCTGTAGCTCTTGAATTAATCACTTTAGACCCCAAGTGTGGTAGTTAGTTGGAATTGTTTTATCGGGAGGAACACAGAAGGCTCAAATATACAGGTTGTCCCATTAATAATTTTGAATGCGACGTCACGTAACCAAAAACAAATACCTCATTGGGTAACACAATAACAAGAAAATATGCAACATTTGTTCTAATTTACACCCCCAAAATTATAATTATCTACTACTGCCCAATTCTGATATATTACTTGTCTTAATCGTCGTGGGACACCCTGTATATGTATACTCTCCTTTTCCATCTTTTTTAATATTTCCGTTCATTATTGTCCAGCTTCTGTCCTCACATAACTCAGTAGTTTTCTTCCTTGCCGGTTTATTTTTTGTCCATTGATCTTCTAATTCTTACTTTTTCGTTTATTATTAATCCTCCCTCTTTTCCTATTATTACATTAAAATCTCCCTTTAGTATTATCTTTTCTTCTTCCCTTTCCTTTATTCCGTCCTCTATAATCTTTTTAGTCTTATCTATATACACTAACCGGCAAAGAGTTTGCATCAAATGGGAAAAATTTTGTAATTGAAATATCCGAAAATTTTTTTTGAAAACAAATTTAGTATACCGAATGACAAAAAAAACACTTCGACAAATGTCATGTGATCGCTGTGGAATAAATGCAGAAAAATTGATATTTTTAAAAAGTAGTTAATTTCTTTTAAAAATTTGCACATAGACATATATTCTAATTCTGAACAACTTTTTTTTTAGGTAATTTTTCAATATATTGTCATCTAACCTCACTTTTTACATATTTAAAAAATATTTTTTAAATTTGCCGACATGACAGTGGTCACATGACATTTGTCAAAGTGCTTTTTTTTGTCATTTGATATGCTGAATTCATTTGCCAAAAGAAATTTTTGGATATCTCAATTACAAAAATTTTTCCCATTTGATGCAAACTCTTTGCCGGTCACTGTATATGTTTCTATAATAGTCTCGTTTAATTTAATTTTTACTTCAATTTACCAAAATAATTGTTTTTTTGTTACGTAGTAATAAAATGTAATTCTTACAATTGAATAACAGTAAAACGACGACACTTTTAGAAAGCATGAAATTCTAAAACTGAGGAATGTCGCCTTTGACAAAAACACAAAGCCACACATTATTAAATTAAAATTTAATAGCAATATTTACAATTAAATAAGGCGTAAAGATAACGTTAAAATTTGTATGACGGTTATAAAATGTCTGTTTCAGGATATTTGTCAAATTTACAAACATTAGCGTTGTATCAACACAAATATGAATAATTAATAATATTCGGTACGCATTTACCAATATCGTTCGGGCTATCAGCGCAAAATTTTGAATAATTTAATAATCGCAATTTACATCGTGTCATTACCAGACACAATGCGCAAACATTAAAAATTGCGTTAATAATTTTGGCAATATGTGTTTGACGGTAATTAGCGGCGGTTTTGATACATTAATTCCGTTACGAATGTGCAAACGAAGAAGTGGGGAAAAAAGTTTCGACGACATGTGTAATCGTATAAATGAGCACACTTCAGAGGAAGTAAATAAAATGTACGGGGATAAATTTATCTCCGTTGCCGCTTGATTTCGTTTTTACATAAAACGGATCAGGAACTTCTTCGAAGCTTACACTTGTAGTTTTAGAAAGAAGCAAATGTAAACTTTTCGAAAAATAAAATTTAACATTTGCGGTACTGCAATACCTAAATATTTAATAAATTTAATATTAAATAAGAACGCAAACTTGCACCCCAAAGGATTTTCCGAGTCCATCGTACGGTTGTGTTCTATTTTGTCTTGAATAGAATGTTGAAATTCCCAGAACTGTTGTACTAACATCAAAGAATGAAATTACTTGTTCAATTTTTAACAAGTCTTCGTAGCAAAATATTTATAGCAATTATTATTTTGTATCGAATAGGGGTTATTGCGAACGCCATTTGTCGAAACTAATACTGCAAACAACTGCAGTGTCACACACCGAGAGGATTAGTAATATTGGGGTAGAGAGCTTTTTAGGGTTTACGTGATGGGATAAAATATAAGGTTAGAGGATTATTTCTTTCCATTTTTACTGTTCACTGACTATTATTTAAAAGCCATATATTTGTTGAAATAAATTTTTGTTTATCATTGTTCGTTTTCTTTTTTAGTTGTATTTTTAGCACAGAAACATAAATTTTACAAAAAAAAGACGCGTATCTTTTCAATGAAATATTGAAACTATTACACCTGACACGATGATCTGTTGCTTGCAAGTACAACTCGTGGAACAGAATTATAAAAAGTTGTAACAAAAATTGTGGTAAAACTATTATTTCTGTGTCACTTTGTTACTTTTTTGCACAATTCTTTTTGTCAAAAATAATTGATAGTAATATTAGTAATTAATACATTTCCAAATTTATTATAACCTCAAAATTATAGTTTACCTACACTCAAAGAAGATGGAATTTATAAAACTTTGCCCTGCACACTTATTAAAATATTAATTTTTAATGAACGTCAAAAATTAGTATTAAAAACATTCTAAAGTTGTTTAATTTATTCATAAGTTAAAAAATAAAAAAAATTAAAAATGAAAATATTCCTGGCACTTAACAAGTATGTACTTTTTTTTTCTATTTTCTTTCTACAAATTTCGATTTTATTTAAATCTCTGTGACACATTTACTTTTAATGCGTATTTTACGTAGAACAACTTTAAAAAGCATTTGTGTAAAAGTACAACAATGAACTGTCTTTTCTACGTAAATTTTATCATATACTGACTTCCAGAAAAATTGCAACACCTAGAAGTTGTCAAACGATTTTAATGAAATTTTATGGGAACGTCTATTTTTCTAAACAAAGTGATGATTAAAATTTGAATAAAATCCATAGCACATAGTAACAATAAATTTGAAGTATTAGACCATTTAGTAACTGTCAAATTTGCAAATTGTTGTTGTTTTTTCACAATTTCATTCTGAACTTGAAAACAATGCCGAGAGTACGTCAACATCAACATTTTGTCCAATTAAGTGATTTTGAAAGTGGCCGTATTATTGGTATGAGAGAGGCCGGACTTTTGCTAAGAGAAATTGCTCGTCGTGTAAACCAAAACGTTTCATCGGTATTGAGATGTTGGTGCAAATAACCTGAGGAAAGGGTTCAACATTGTTACCGTAGATCTGGACGTCCTCGAAGGACTTGTAGTGATACATGCATGACAAAATTTCAAAACAAGTCACGAGTATCAGAGGTGACAACTTACCCATGTCGTAGTACTTAAATTAAAAGTCAGTAACCAACTCCTAAAATAAAGCTAATAAAATTTGGCCTTAACAAAAAGAAAGTTGTGATCGTCAAATAAATAAAATGGAAAAGGAACCTACGTTGTGATTATTTTTAATTTCTCTACAAAATTTGGATAGATTCGGATTGAAGGAGAACTGATTTACTTTGGATAGTGTATTATAAACCAGTATATTAAAATAAAACTCACATGCAAACCACAATAACATTTAATATTTAATTTCTGCATAGGCTGTTTACAAAAAGGAAAACCTGAAAAGTATGTACACTCATGAAATTTAAAACTTGGACACCACAATTTCTGTAAACAAAAGTTTGCACATTGTGAAGCGGGCTTAAGGGTATCATTTACAATTCTAACAGCAGGTAGTCTCAGCAGGGGTTATCTTATAGAAGGACTGTAGAATGAATCATTACACTAAGCACGTTTTAGAAAATAGGTAATTTACGTTGCTTACTTAATTTTTTCTTTAAAGAATATATTTGAAGGTATCGCTAATTAAACACCATAGCTCGATTAATTATCGAATCAAAATTTTGTTTAGGAAATGTTTACAAAATAAAATTAGAAATAATTTTGATTTAAAAAACGTCTACAAGCAATAACTTTTAAATTAAATCAAAAAACTAAACATGGTTATTTGGGTTGACTGATTATTACTTATTTTTAAATAAATCTAACCTACTAATTATTGTAAGTTATTAAAAAAAATCATTAAACTCTCTATTCATAATATTTAGTCCTTACAAAATGTATATTTTATGACGTTTCATTTTTTTCTGTAGTTAATATAAAAGTGAAAATAAAAACTAAGGCAATTCTTATTGTCAACGTATATATTTAGTTTTTGACAAGAATTTATTACATAATTATAATTAAGATACCAAGTTATAGTTTAAAATTAAATGAAAATTTTTTTTAAATAAAGGTATTACTATATAAATAAATATAAGAAATCAATAATGGGTGTGACCTCCATTATTATTGATACATTCTTGGAGGCGTCTGCTCATTGACGCTATCAAGGTATCAATATAATTAATATTAATCGTTTCCCATGCGGTATCAATGGCTGCAATTAGTGCATTACGGTTTACTGGTATAAAATTTGGCCCTTGTTGTCTTCGGATAACAGCAAGTATTCGAGCCCAAACATTTTCGATAATGTTAAAATCTGGGCTTTTGCTGGCCAGGGTAACAGCTCCAAGTTATTTTTTCGTATCCAATTGCGCACAAACCGCGAAGTATGAATAGGGGCGTTGTCCTTTACAACATAAATACATTATGAAAATGTTAATTCAACAGATCCCGAACTATTTTTTGGAGAAAGTATAGTGAAATAAGAATACTTACTTGTTGGAAAATATAATCTTCGTCTGGATAAAACACTTCGACTAAAGGTTTCATAATAGTTTCCAAAATATCTAAATACGCAGCAGAATCAAGACGTCCATCGATAGCCCAACAAACTCCTGGACCCCACGCGCTAACCCAACCCCACACATTCACAGAAAAATAACCACTTCGTTTTTAGGACATATGTGATTATTTTCGTAACGAGTTCCTTCCATTCTAAAAACTTTTAGTGGTCCATCGTTGCGGCTATTGAACGTTTTTTGTTTCTAAAAATCACTCGATTCCAAAATTCCAAAGGTTCGTTCACATATCGCCTTGCAAATTCCAGACGACGTCTCATATTTTCGTCACTGAGAACTTCTTTCGCAGCAGCATTATACTTCTTTATTCCCATCTCCTTTAATCTTTTTGTGCAGTTATACGGCATCCGGGAAAATGTGTATCTGCTATAGCCCTGGAGTATGTAGCAAATGGTTGTTCTGTTACGTAATGAAACAACTCGAGATCTTGAGCACGTGTAGATACTTTAGGTCTACCACTTCCGATGGCTCTTTCCAAAGTGTGTTCAAGATTCCATTTTATTCGGTAATGCCCTACGGTGCTTTGTGGTATATCTAACATACGTGAAATTTCACGCACGCTACGGCCCGTCGCTAATTCCGAAACAATCCGCGCTTTCAAATCAGCACCGAGATGAGGTGGCATTTTCACAACACTTGAAATTTTAAACTAAAATGGAATTTACATTTCTTACTTTATTTATTGGTTCACACTACCCCTTCTCAAACAGTAGGTAATTGTTTATTTATTACATACTTCTAATGACCAATGTAACAACCCTTAGAGCAATATGACTTAAAGGAAGTAAATTAAACAAGCAAGGATATTCTATTGTTATTAAAACTTATTCATAAAGTAAAAGCCATTTCCTTATAATGCTAATGAACAGGATTTTCTTTTAAGTATTAAGATTACAATATCTAATTATAAATATTTACACTGCAATTGCGTTTTTTCCTTAATAATTTCTTAGCAATAACATACACGTTCTTGGTTTTAAGTTGTCATAAATTTGATATGATATAAATTTGTGTTTCTAATATTACATCACAAACTAATCTTTATTCGCCAAAAAATTGTTGCTTAAGTTGTAAAGCTTCGTACACACCTGAACAACAAACCGAGCAACAAACATAACAACGAACCGAAAGTCAAACAGAACGACAAACGATCCTTTATGATTTCCACAATCCGAACAACAAACGGAACGTTTGTGCTGTTCCCATAATTATTTTCAGTTGTTTTCAGTTTATATATATTTATTATGGAGAAGAGAAAATTGCGGAAAACAAGAAGATAATGCCAACCAAATTTTTACGCACAAGGAAAAGTAAACAATTATAATTTACTTCGCTTTTTTTTTTATTTTGGAAATATCCCGCCCAAATGATGCTAATAGAGACATCATTTCTTTTAATAAAGTTGAGTGAGCTTAGTACATAAGGAATCTTTAGTTAAAGATGAAATGAAGTGCACCTTCCTTATAACATTGATTTATTGATTATATAAATTTTACCATGGTTTCGATACTAATTAGTATCATTTTCAAAAATTATTAGTCTTAAATCTAAAATATAAAACAGGAAGAAAATTATGTAGAACAAAAACCAGCTGCTACTCACCACAAATACTTAACAAACAATAACAAAAAATAAGTGTAAAGAATAACTAATTATTTCATTTTGAAATTAAATAAAGGATCGAACATCGTAACCAAATACAGCCACGTGCAAGAACCAATACGGAATGACAATCGGAAACGAAAAATTATCATTTTTTTCTTGCATTCTTAAACACTAATTAATTTAAAACATTTTTCTTCTGTCAACTCCATAATATTACCTAAAATACAACAAACCAACTAAAGGGAGGACAAAAAATAAATAATTTAATTCTCCCGCATAAGTTTATTCCCCGTTTTGTTTAAATTCGTCCAAACCTGCAAACGCATTCGCGCGCATTTTCTTTAATGTCGGAGAAAAAACCGACAAGTTGCGGAAACGCCGCAAACCGTTCGTGGAACAATCAGGATTTGCGAATCTGTTCTAAAATTCGTACGTAGCACCGTCCAAATTAATGTTCCGATTGCCGTTCGGTTCGTTGTTCTGTTTGTTCCTCGGTTTGTTGTTCAGGTGTGTACGAAGCTTTACAATAAGCTTATTAATATGAACTATATCTTATGAAAGGAGAGTTATGTAACTATAATTAACGACTTAACGTTACGTTAGTAGATTCCATTTACTATTTACACATATTTTCTTGGAACATTCGATAATTAACTATCGGGATATGATGACTTCGCAGGTTGTGCGCAACTGGATACAAGCAAATAACTTGGAGCTGTTACCCTGGCCAGCAAAAAGCCCAGATTTTAACATTATCGAAAATGTTTGGGCTCGAATACTTGCTGTTATCCGAAGACAACAAGGGCCAAATTTTATACCAGTAAACCGTAATGCACTAATTGCAGCCATTGATACCGCATGGGAAACGATTAATATTAATTATATTGATACCTTGATAGCGTCAATGAGCAGACGCCTCCAAGAATGTATCAATAATAATGGAGGTCACACCCATTATTGATTTCTTATATTTATTTATATAGTAATACCTTTATTTAAAAAAAAAACGTTTTCATTTAATTTTAAACTATAACTTGGTATCTTAATTATAATTATGTAATAAATTCTTGTCAAAAACTAAATATATACGTTGACAATAAGAATTGCCTTAGTTTTTATTTTCACTTTTTATATTAACTACAGAAAAAAATGAAACGTCATAAAATATACATTTTGTAAGGACTAAATATTATGAATAGAGAGTTTAATGATTTTTTTAATAACTTACAATAATTAGTAGGTTAGATTTATTTAAAAATAAGTAATAATCAGTCAACCCAAATAACCATGTTTAGTTTTTGATTTAATTTAAAAGTTATTGCTTGTAGACGTTTTTAAATCAAAATTATTTCTAATTTTATTTTGTAAACATTTCTTAAACAAAATTTTGATTCGATAATTAATCGAGCTATGGTGTTTAATTAGCGATACCTTCAAATATATTCTTTAAAGAAAAAAATTAAGTAAGCAACGTAAATTACATATTTTCTAAAACGTGCTTAGTGTAATGATTCATACTACAGTTCTTCTGTAAGATAATCCCTGCTGAGACTACCTGCTGTTAGAATTGTAATTGATACCCTTAAGCCCGCTTCACAATGTGCAAACTTTTGTTTACAGAAATTGTCGTGTCTAAGTTTTAAATTTCATGAGTTTACATTAGACACACACAAATAACACACAAATCGCAAAGGCATAGCACATACAATGTCAATAATCAAAATATTAACCAAATCAAATAAAACACTGCAACAAGATATGTTCATCATATTTCAATTTTTATGAGATAAATAATCATCAAATAGCCTCATGACTTCGATTGTCGAATGTTAGTAAAAACAAGGAGAAAACAAAAAAAAAACAACACATTGCATATACATAATAAATACGTCAAATCAAATCAAGATCATAAATCAATAGCCTCTGCTTTAATATTCTTTGTATCAGCAGGTAAATAATAACTTCAATGACAATAAATAAATGTCATAGTAAAAGTTTCATGTTAAATTGAGAGAGAGAGAGATTAGCTACTCCACTTGCATCAAACCAGCTAAGACATTAAGTCTACTAACGGCTCTTGCCAGACGGCTTGAACCTTTTTCTTTCTGGCATTAAGTCGGGGAGAGAGATAAGCTACTCCACTTGCATCAAACCAGCTAGGACATAGTCAACCAACGGTTATTGCCAGGCGGCTTAAACCGCTCCCTTTCTGACAAACACTCCCCAACGTTTGTTAAATCAAAATATCAAATAAATCCACGGTGGAGGTATACAAGCTATTCCACTTGCAACAAACCAGGTAGGACAATTAAGTCAACCAACGGTCGTTACCAGGCGGCTTAAAATACTCCCATCCAATTCGAACTAAATCAATATATCAAAAAACAACATCGATAAGAGCCTTCATTTAAAAACGTTCCCCAACTTGTAAAAGTTAATTACAAACGAATTCATGAGTAAGGTATCGTTCACATCCAGTTAAACTAAATCAATGCAGACACAAAAAAAATAAGAATCACCGCACGAATACACGAAGCTTTCCGCTTACATTTACTAAGTTAGCTTAAGAAGTTCTCATTGAACATTACTTTACAATCACTCATGGTAAAACTGCACACAAACATAATAAATTATCTAGTAACTTCTTAAGTTGAAGTTGACCCAACAATTTCGTATACTACGTTAATTTTCCGTATCTATACTTAATGTATACGCAAGCGTTAGCGGAATGGTGCTAAACATTTACCAATTCTTAATTTTACGTACACTAATTCATTTTAAATAGATGTAAACGACTCTTAAAATAAATAATAATTTAGTAGCGTTCCACATCTTGTTGCATTGTTGGAAAAAACCCCTTCCTATGTTCTAAAAATAGATTGAAAACGCCCAAATTTATGCCTCCGCGACAGTGGTTATTTTACAATCTGAACTAAACATTGTTAACTTATGTTTTATCTATTGTTTCCCAAAGCAATATATATGAACTCAAATTACATTAAACCTTAATAAAAATAACATTTGGTAAATTGGTGACGAACGCTTCATGAGGGCGTTTTATAAAAAGAAAATATGTGCGAAACAATTCTCTACGTAATAAATTTTCAGACAAAAAAACTACATTAGCGGTTCCTAATTAGTTATTTTTCTATAATTGTGGTTTAAACAATCGTAAAAGGTAAAACTAAAAACGTGCAAAAGGGCAAACTTAAATCTGGTTCAAAATAAAGCATCCCCAAAATTAATCTAAACATACATTGTACATACCTCTAGTAACACGTTACAAGGTTCACACACAAATGTCCCTGCATCGCCCTTATTTCATTAGTTCAAACAAGTCTGGAACTCTACAGACTACAGATCGCAAAGAACGTCGCTTAACAGCCGTATGCATAGACGATTGCCAGCGACTCGCTGGCGAGTCACCATTCGCCATAGCCAAACTACAATGCACAGTCGTTTGCCACGTACTTCGCGCATGCTCAGAAGTTCCATTTTTGGCGGAAAGCTGGAGAAGCGCCGGAGATAGTTCATAGCACCTCCGAAAACTCGCCGGATTACTTGTCAAAAAATGGAACCCGGTTTAAATGTATTGTACAATGCAAATAGAGGTATTTATAATTTACACCCACCAATTTTTTATATTCCTCGTCGGTAAGTAAATATCATTTTATGAAAATTAGAAATAAATAAATCAGAATAGTATAAATTTACTTTTCTGTTTTAAAAACATTACAGATACATTTGAGATATGGAAAACCCAATGAAAAGGTATAATGAAAACCAATTTAAAAAGCGGTTTAGATTTAGAAAATATGTAGTCCGTGACGTGTTATTGCCCATGATTGGAATTCACGAGCCAATAACAACCTGTTCCCGTATTAATTGGTCTTCTTGTAACATTGCGGTTTTATGCAACCGGAAACTTTCAAGTAAGTATAATCAATTTTGCTCATTTTAAATTCTTATTTTGCCAACAAACATTTTTTTACTATTTTATAATGACTATATTTTATATTAAAACGTGTCAAATCATTTTTATCATCTTTACAGATGGTTTCTGGAGATTTACGAGGGCTGAACCAGAGTACAGTGAGCCGTATCATAGTACGGTTTACCTGAAGAATTTCGGCACATAGTCGAAACTACATAAAATTCCCTAACAATGATCGTAGATTACGTGACATGTTAAGAACATTCTATAGAATTGCCAAATTTTCTTAATGTTTCTGGCTACATTGGTTGCAGATGGTTTCTGGAGATTTACGAGGGTGGAACCAAAGTACAGTGAGCCGTATCATAGTACGGTTTACCCGAAGAATTTCGGCACATAGTCGAAACTACATAAAATTTCCTGACAATGATGATAGATTACGTGACATGTTAAGAACATTCTATAGAATTGCCAAATTTTCATAATGTTTCTGGTTACATTGATTGCAGATGGTTTCTGGAGATTTACGAGGGCTGAACCGGAGTACAGTTAGCCATATCATAGTACGGTTTACCCGAAGAATTTCGGCACATAGTCGAAACTACATAAAATTCCCTAACAATGATCGTAGATTACGTGATATGTTAAGAACATTCTATAGAATTGCCAAATTTTCTTAATGTTTCTGGCTACATTGGTTGCAGATGGTTTCTGGAGATTTACGAGGGTGGAACCAAAGTACAGTGAGCCGTATCATAGTACGGTTTACCCGAAGAATTTTGGCACATAATCGAAAACTACATAAAATTTCCTGACAATGATGATAGATTACGTGACATGTTAAGAACATTCTATAGAATTGCCAAATTTTCATAACGTTTCTGGTTACATTGATTGCAGATGGTTTCTGGAGATTTACGAGGGCTGAACCGGAGTACAGTTAGCCGTATCATAGTACGGTTTACCCGAAGAATTTCGGCACATAGTCGAAACTACATAAAATTCCCTAACAATGATCATAGATTACGTGACATGTTAAGAACATTCTATAGAATTGCCAAATTTTCCTAATGTTTCTGGCTACATTGATTGCAGATGGTTTCTGCAGATATACGAAGGCTGAACCAGAGTACAGTAAGCCGTATCATAGTACGGTTTACCCGAAGAATTTTGGCACATAGTCGAAACTACATAAAATTCCCTAACAATGATCATAGATTACGTGACATGTTAAGAACATTCTATAGAATTGCCAAATTTTCCTAATGTTTCTGGCTACATTGATTGCAGTCATTAATCCGGGAGGACCACATTCTGAACTATTTAGAAATAGAAAAAAAAAACATTTTCTATCTACGTACAAGTGGTGGCTGTGGCTAATCTGGAAATTTTTGACATCGTTGCACAATATCCAGGAAGTTATCACGATAGCCATATTTTTAACAGAAACTCGGTAAAAGAAACATTTCAGCAAAGGGAACTACCTGGGTATTTGCTTGGTGATGCGGGATATCTATATCTGTCGTACCTATTAACTCCTTTTCGAGAGCCACATACACTAGCCGAGCAACGTTATAATGAAGCACACATTCAAACTGGAAATGTTGTCGAGCGATGTCTTGGCGTTATAAAGCGGTTATTCCCTTGTCTAAGTCGTAGACTTAGTACGAAAGTTTTCACTTCTTGCCTCAAGATAGTATTCCAGAAATTTTTTTTCCCGCAAGAAATGAAGGTATAGGAAATCTTATGAGGGCCACTGTAGTGCATAATTATTTCAATACATTTTTTTTTAGTTTATAATACTGATATATAATTCCAAAGAAAAATTAATATCACATCTGGATGTGTAGTATATGCTTCTTATTTTTATTAGTAACTAGTAACCAAACCCATTTGAAAATTGAACTAATCTTGAGAAACCTGAAATTAAAGACGTGAGGTCACTGTTCCAGGTCAGGGGTCAAAGGTCAGGTCAGTTTGGGACCTATCTTAAAACATTCTCCTTGACATCCTGAACACTTTGATATATAACATGCCTATGTCACCGCTCCAGGTCAGAGGCCAAAGATCAGATCAATTTGTGACTCCTCCTAAGATCAGCGCCTGGACCTCCTAAAAAAATTTGACGTATTGATCTCCGAAATCGGTTCAGCCGTTTTGGAGAAAAAAACAAACATACAGACAAATAGACAGACAAACCGGGCCACGATTTTATGTGTGAAGATTTTGTGATAATTTTGATTTGATTTTGTTTGTTCTTAAAAATCAACATTTGTGACAAGAAAAACTGAAAAATGTTGATCGTGGCTTTCCAATTAATTATTGGGCCCTCTTTTGGGATTTTGGTTTTGATGATAGGTCATCAATTAATAACCATGATCCAGCTGACGTTTCAACCAGAAAAGTCCGGTCTTTATCAAGGCATTAGAAGATAATCGTAAATTCAATGACAGATATTATCAGAAAACATTACATGTTAGTTCGTCTAAATAGAACGTTTTATTTTTATCATTTTGACGTTATTTTTCTTAATTTATTAATGGTATTTAGTTCACTTAGGTTTAGTTTTAATGTTAACGTAGATGCTTACTAGATTTTCTGATAAGAGCTGTCATCCAATTTACCATTATCTTCAAATGCCTCGATAAAGACCGGACTTTTCTGGTCAAAACGTCGGCAAACTAAAAGACCATGGTTATAGATTTTATGACCTATCCTCGAAAGCCAAACTCTTAAAAGACAGTCTAATAACTAAATGGGAAGCCACGATTAATATAAATTACTAGGAGTCCACTGTTAAAAATGAAAAAAATTGTTAACATGCATTTCTTTGTATCAGTTATAAGTGTGTAGGTAGCAGTTATTCTATTAAAAAGTCTTCTTATGTTCAACTATTTATTAACAAAATATAGATTATACATAATTTTTTTTATCTAATTCTTCCTAGATTTTTTTAAATTTTGCTTCTTGCTCTAGCATTTGAAGTCTGGCGGTTTCTCTTCTATATTTTGCTTCTTCCAAGAGCAATACATAAAGTTCCTCTAATTGTTTTGCCTTTTTTTTTATTAGCTGGAGTCGCGCCTTTGTAATTTCATCTAAATAGGAAGTTTCTCTTTAAAATGAGATGTTTTTTAATATTTTTTTTACTAGCGGATAATGTATCTAAAATTTGAAAAAAGTAAAAATGGCTAAGCTTTTAAATCTAAATTTAATATACCTGCTACAGAAGATAACTCAGGAGCAGATGATGGTCTTGGAGTGACATCTTCTGTAACTGCCACCTTTGAACTAACACCAGGGGCAGATAGCAAACTTGAAACTGGTAATGGTTCCATTCGTACAACGGAATGTTACCTTTACAGTGCAATGCGATACTGCAAATTATAATAATTCTTTGTTATCATTTATATGTAGTTACCTCCTGCAATATTCTGTAAATTGATCCCATCAGAATCATCCGCCACATCAAATTTCAAACTCTAAATGTGGTATAAGCTTATCAATATCAGGCATAGGAGAAGGTGGAGGCTTAGGCGGTCCACCCCCTGTAGTCATCATCTCCCGTCTTTCTTTCGCTAGGGCGATTTTTCTTGACCTTTTATTTTGTCCCATAATCTTTTTAGTTCGATAACTGTTTTCTTTAATATTTTAATTAGTATTATACCGTACAAGTTCAGTGGCTTATAATTTTGTGTAATAAATATAAGGAATCTCAAGTATATTATGAATACCTATTATAGGTATATATTTTTTTCATATTACTTATATTACCTTTTCAACTGTCACCGCATTGTACTCTAGAGAAACGTGTTCCCAAGCTTTCTTCTTTTTGTCAATGTTGTTGGCATCTGTTTTTTTATCCTCTATGATAGAATAACGTCCCAATATTTGAATAAATAGCTCATTATCCATTGCAGAATATTTTACTGTCATTATATTAACGTATAATTCCACAATAAATACATTGCTAATGTGCTACAACCAGTTGGCCTTCCATATTTTCAGGGACTGCAAAATTTTATTTTCCATCAAGATAATGCGCACCCTCATACAGTAAGGGCTACAACACGGTTTTTGGAAGAATCTAAAATTGCCGTCCTCCCATGGCTTGCACGGTCTCCTGATTTGTCGCCAATTGAACATGTATGGGATATGATTGGTAGACGACTGGGTAATTTACCGCACTCTCCAGATAATTTCCACGATCTTCAGCAACGGATTCAAGGAGCTTGGGATAATATACCACAAGCAGCTTTAGATCACTTGATTGATAGCATGCCAAGCCGTCTAGATGAGTGCATTACAAATAGTGGCGAAGCAACTGATTGTTGAAAAAACCTTTTTAGCTTTTGTTCTTTTGTTTTAAAATTTCAATCATCACTTTGTTTAATGAAAATAGACGTTTCCTAAAAATTTCAATAAAATCGTTCAACAACTTCAAGGTGTTGAAACTTTCATGAAGTCAGTATATAATTGTAAATATTTTAGGTACCTCACTGCGTTTTTAATGAATTATGTTTTATGTTGAGTATTTCAGAGAAGTTATAATCAAGTCCAAAAGTGGTTCTTATATTGTTTGTTGGCGGGCAATAACATAGTAAATAGTTTACTAAAATTCTGTGACTGTCTTAGTAATTACAATGTGTAATGGTTTGTAACGGTTTTAGTTTACAAATAAACGGACGCTCTAGATAAAGCTAAAAAAAAAAAAAAAGTACGGATCTGTGTATCGTAGCAGGTTAGTGAAATAAGTTGTTTAGGTAAAACAGCAGTTTCCCGGCGTCGTCGTAGAGTGGAAGAGTTTTTAAGGAGGTCGAAAAAATTAAACCGCTGTCTTAACAAGGCGTCACTTGCTGGGTAAAAAAACAAATAAAACCGACTAACAGGAGATCAACAGGTTTTACTTAATCCTAATACGAGATACACTGGATTAAACAAATTGACTCAATACTTAACTATAAAAGGAAGACAGACAGTTTAAAAATTTTTATAGTAATAGGAGAATGAGAAGGAGAAACACTGTCGGATGTCGTCACGTATCCTTAAGCAGTTGTCACGCTTAATAATATAAGCTTCAGCAACACAATTCGCAGTGTTAACGTTTCATTGAGTAATATCTGATAGAAACACTTGGTGTACATATACACTGACGCTTAAAAGTAACTTATCTAATGGGGTAAGTACCTCCCGCAAACCCAAAAAGCCTTTTGACTTTGCGACAACCGTTTAAATTAAAGCACACAAGCCCGTATTGAACCGATTAAAACTCTCAGATGTTGAGTGTACCACCGAATAGGGTTTTACTTATTACAAAAGGTTAAAGCCGTTTTATGTCGTATGTACATGCAAGAATTTATACACTAAAACTTAGCTGTATTATGTGAACAAAGTCCCGAGAGTAGAATTTTCAGTTGGCAACGATATCGACAGTTCCTCAATTGTACAGATATGATTCTTCTTGAGGAAGGTGTTCGAAGAGAACTAGCAGGCGTTAGGCTTCCTTGTTTAAGCCTTAGTTCATAACCACCTCTTAAATTAGTAGACGTGGTGCCTGCAGCTGTCTGACGCCGCTACCCGTAGTACGGTACTTTGTCGAAAAGGAAATGTTTCAATTAGTCACTGGAACACTTCAGGAAGTTGTCTAGATACGGAACAAACGCAGAAAGTAAAAAACGTTCCGTCTAAAAGGATTTCACGTAGCATTTAAAATTTGTACAAAAAAAGAAAAAAGAATTAATCGATTTATATTCCGCGTAACATTTTGTTCACGACCCACCTTTTATTCTGTGTATAAAATAAAACCATAACAGGCTGTATGTTCGATTCTCAGACACGTCACCTTTACTTGCTCTTTTCTACTTCTGTTTTTTAGAGTTTCATATCGATACACGTCTTTTTTAATGGCACTCAAACTATTACTTACTACGTTCCAGTCATCCTGCCACTTCCGCTTCACTTTTGTTTTAAAGCCTAATTTCACGCCACTGGGTACATAAATCATGACGTCAATATAATCTTGAGTGGCTGCCTTTTATGCTGCTTCGTCTGCCCTTTAGTTTTCAGGAATACCACTATGAGCTAAAACGCATATAAAAATAATTTTTTCTCTTTGTTTTTTCTTTTCCAAAAATTATTAAGCACATTTATAAACTAAGCAATGCAAACAGATATTTCTAGTGTTTATTGCATTCTAAGTTATCGCTTGGATAACAATTTGCATTTAAAACATTCAACTGTCAGTACAGTATCTGTTGGCATTGTTTGGTTTATACTATTTACACGTGTCCCTTATTACACGAGACGTTGTTACACACACATTTAATTTACTGATGCTATTAAAAAGTTGCTTGAAGTTGACAAATCACAAAATCTAAGTGCCTGCGATATTGGATACTGTTTCGCAAAATGTATTGTAGCATCTGAGGGCAATAACCAAGCGTGCGGTTTTTTGTCCACCATGATGACTGCTTCTACCCTATGATTATTTTTGGCTCCGTCGGTATACACAACAACCGATTTTGTATAAGAATCTAAGATAATATTATTGGCGTCTAGGTATTCCACAAGTGTCATGATATTGTTAGGATAGTTTAAATCCAGTAGGATTAAAGGTTCTACCAAAATCCATGGCGGATATTTGGTTAGAATTATCGGCGTTAGTAGGAATACAGTAAATCTTAGCTTACTTAACCCTTCTCGAACTCGTACGCCGCATAGTGGTCTGAAACGCCTCAAAAGCTGGTATAAACCTAACAACACATTTTTTTCATAAAGAAATTATTTTTTTAAAGCGTTTTTTGGGGCCGCTAATTTCAAATTTCAAATCACATTTTCTAAAAACAAAATAGCGGCTGCAAAATAGTAGACACTTTTTGAAATTTGTTATCAGATTTGCATATAATCTAGTATAAGTAGATTTTCGGGGTCGTTGATTTCAAATTTGAAGTCAGATTTTTGATTTTATTATAAAAAAAGGAAAAGTTTTTGTTTTTCAAAAATGTGAAAAAACAAAAACCGATTGTTCGCATTTTGGGTGCGAAGAAAGAGATGATAACGTCGTCTACATATAAACACTTTCAAATAGATGCATCTACGGATGCTGTTATGTCATTGACTCCAATCGCAAAAATGGTCACGTTGAGCGTAGACCCCTGCGGAACTACGTTTTTCAGAATTTTTTTACTAGAAAGCACATCGCCGACTCGGACTCTGAAACTTCTATTGTTCAGAAAGAAACTAATATATTTAAGGACATTTTTTTTAGACCTCTGTCGTAAAGTTTCCGTATTATCTGGTATTGCCATGCAGTATCTTACGCCTTTTTTAGTTCAAAGAACACCGAGACTGCGTGTTCTCTACTTTGAAAGAAGTCTAATATCGCTCTTTCTAGATAAACGAGATGGTCTAAAGTCGACCTGTGTTTTCTAAAACTAGATTTATAGTCAACAAGGAGACAATTCGTTTCCAAGTTCCACATGGTCCTGTTGCTAACCATTTTTTTAAGAATTTTACTTAGACAGCTAGTTAAACTGGTCTGTAACTGGAGGTTAGCATGGGATCTTTTCCTACCTTTGAGATCGTGACGACTACGGTCTCTTTCATTTGTTCGGATACGTACCCTCGTTCCATATTTTATTATACGTGGCAAATAAAGGGTTTTTTAGGATAGAAAAACCTGCCTTCAAGAATTCGTGAGGAATTCCGTTTGGCCCGGACGCTAATTTTTTGCTTTCCTTAACGCCTATTTAATCTCAGACTTGCGGAATGGAATGTTTATAGCTAGATCATTTTGTAACGACATGTGTACGTTTAACGTGCATATCGCTATCTTAACAAGCTTTATGCCCGAAACGCACGTGTGTCGATAAAAGCCAATTAAAAACTTTGTACAGAAGCATAACACGCTTCTGTACAAGTTTTTTACTTGGTTTTATCGACACACGTGCGTTTCGCATTAAAGCTGTTGTTAGACAGCGATATGCACGTTAAACGCACTATGTCGTTACAATTAACTGTTGGCATTTTTCTTAGTTTATACTAATCATACGTGTCAATGCTTTTACACGAGATGTCGTAAGACACACATTTTGCCTAGATCATTTTGTTGAATGCCTAAACATAAAGATACTTTTTTTTGAAGTTTTGTATTTAAGAAAGCAACATCGTAATTATTGGAGCTACTTTCACTTTCGAACTGCTCAGCAAAGGCCTCTGCAACTTCTACGCCTTCTCTAACATACGACCGTTAACGTTCAGTTTAACGGAGGAAAGATTTTTCTCAACAGCTTTGATTCCACACTACACCTCGACAACGACACGTATTTTACCTAAAAAGACCGTTTGCTCTCTAACATTGTTATGCGCGCTTGTGCGTTAGATCTCTTAAAAGCGACCATATTCTGCACGTCGCGTAGGGTGCCTATTAAACTTATTAAATAGTTCCCTTATCGCCTCCTTCACTTGATTATTCCACCATGGAACTGGGGTTGCTTAAATGGTACGTCCACTTCTTATAGGTATAGCGTTTTGTGCCGCACAAAGGATAGAAAAACTTAAAACTTTTATTGCTTTCTCGGCAATGGCTAGTTAATCCGGTATGTTAAATGTCAAGTGATAAGGCTATAAGAAAGTGATCTATGTCTAGTGTGGTCTATGCGATACTATTGGCAACGTCCGACGTGTAAAATGACAGATCTATGGCCGAAAAGCTATGGGATCTAAAATTATGTGTGTTGAAGAGACGTTATTAAGTTTGACAAGGTTGTTATCGTTAACAATTTAGTGGAGAAATGGTCGCAGCAACTGCCTTAACAAATCTTCCAAATTCTGTGGTCTCTATTCAGCGTTCGGTAAGTATATGTTACAAATCGTGAGATTAATAGGTACGAGTAATTGTACCACTAATGCCTGTAAATTTGTAACTATTGGAGTTTCCAACCCCCTTACCTCTTTTTTAAGAAGGATGCTACTCCTCCACTAGCTTGAATAACCTGTATATCCTTTCTCAAGGTTGTATAGTTTTTAAGTAAGTATGGCTGTTGGGGTTTTAGGTGAGTTTTCTGGAGATACATCAGGTAAGGGTTCTAATTCCTTACTATTAGTTTTAAAGACCTTATTGTATGTTTGCATTTTCTTACTGTTTTAAAATAAATAAATAGGAAATAGATAATCTAAACAAATAAGTAAATACAGGGTGTCCCACCGGGAACGCCATCGATAGATTATAGAAAAACTGTACATGGGAAAAATTTGAAAATTTGGTAGTATACTAACCTCGACGAGGGCAGTTCCTTTAAAATATTTTCAAGATGGTAACACTTTCGGTTATACCGGAAGTAGGTGTCAAGTTGCTTATTTTAAATAGAACATCCTATATTATTCTATTTTTGGGTTTTGCCCAAAATTGTAGACAGATTTTGTGTATAATGTTCTATACCTAAGCCTAACTGTTTTAGACTTGTTTTAAATTTTATGTCAAAAATGATGTTTTCAGGCCTAAACAAAATTATAAAATTTTCATATACTAATGTCTTTATTATTTAATTGGAATGGGTTGTCTTGTAGCAGGGGACCTATTTTAGTGGGCTATGTCAATATTTTAATAATAAATTAATACAGGGCGATCAAAAAAAGGATTAAAATTAAATTCAAAAAACACGTCAAAAGTCATTTTTTTTAATGCAAGCACCATGTTTTTATAATTTTATCTTATTTATCATCAAAAATAAGGTTGATTTTGTACAAGGTTGTCTATTCAAAAAATTCATGGTTTTCAAAATATTGGCAATTTAACATTTTTTTTGTTGCACAAATGCTATTGATTTTTTAAATATGAATGGTTATTCCAGTTGGCCATGATGGCGTTAGAAAACAATCATCTGTCAAGGATATGTCAAACTGTGTGTATTAAACTAAGAAAAGCCAACAGTTAACTGTACCGACTGTGAGTGTTAAAGTGCATATTGTTATCAAGGCGATAACTTTAAATGCTTGAAACGCACGTGTGTCGATAAAGCCAAATACTTACTTGTACAGTAGTACACACGCAACAAAAGAACACCTGGCTTTATCGACACACGTGTGTTTTAAGCATTTAAAGTTATCGCTTTGGTAACGATATGCTCTTTAACACTCACAGTCGGTACAGTTAACTGTAACACATGTTCTTAATATAACTTTATCACATTGTCCATAAATAGTAAATAAATGTAAGTAATCTTCGTTTGTATAATTTAAGCGTCCCGGCATGATTATTGAAAATTTTTAACAGTTTGACATATCTTTGACAGATGATTGTTTTCTAACGCCATCATGGCCAACTAGGAATAACCATTCATATTAAAAGAAATACAATACCATTTGTGCAACAAAAAAAAAGTTAAATTGCCAATATTTTAAAAACCATGAATTTTTTGAATAGACAACCTTGTACAAAGTCAACCTTATTTTTGATGTTAAATAAAATAAACCTATAAAAACATGGTGCTTGCGTTTAAAAAAAATGACTTCTGACGTGTTTTTGAATTTAATTTTAATCCTTTTTTTTTGATCTCCCTGTATTAATTTATTATCAAAATATTGACATAGCCCACTAAAATAGGTCCCCTGCTACAAAAAAATCTAATTCAATTAAATAATAAAAGCATTAGTTAGTATAGGAAAATTTTATAATTTTGTTTAGGCCTGAAAACGTCATTTTTGACATCAAATTTAAAATAAGTCCAAAAGAGTTAGACTTAGGTATAAAACATTATACACAAAATGTGTCTAGAATTTTAGGCAAAATTCAAAAATAGAATAATATATAGGGTGTTCCATTTAAAATAAGCAAGTTGACACATACTTCCGGTATAACCGGAAGTGTCACTATCTTGAAAATATTTTAGCGGAACTGCTCCCGTCGATGTTAGTATACTACCAAATTTTCAAATTTTTCCCATGTACAGTTTTTCTATAATCTATCGATGGCGTTCCCGGTGGGACACCCTGTATATGTAAATAAATAAATAAATAGTCTGAAGCATAAACACTAATACCACAAACAGTATCTTAAGTTAAGCCAAGCCCTTGCGAGGTTTCCCTTTGGTTACCCAATTTTCTTTTTTTCGTGGAGATAAAAGCTTCAAAGTTACTTGAGCATTTATCGTCCGTTAAACAGTATAAGTTTTCATCTTTCTTTTTTCTTTTTTTGTGACTCACATCTGATGGTAAAAAACCTTGACTAAGTGTAGAGTTTATCCTTGATCTAGTAGCGAATGGCTGTAGATGAGGTGGTTGAGTTGTTTGCAAGCTTTTAGATACAAAAACATATTTTAGCACGGTTACCAGAGTTGGAACTAATTCCTGTGTAATATCTACTTGTGGTTTCTTTTTGGTTACCTTTGCATACGATATATTTGATTGAGAAATTTGGACAACTACCGTTTGTTTAGCTACTAGATAAGATAGTTTCTCTTTACTTTTATTTTCTGTATAGCAGTCTCCTGTTTGAATACTGAATAATTTCTTGAAATTGCTTTATGTAGTCCGTTGCAGTTTACGCACTCCAGCGGATCTTTACAAGGTTAACCTTTATAAATTAAAATCTAAAAAGGAATTGGTTACGGTTCAAAATACTCGAGCCCGGGCGTGGGTCGCTGGAGAAGAAAATCAAATTTATTGCGCATGCAACAATTTTTTCTATTGGTGGATCGGTTTATTCGGAATTTTTAATCGAAACGACGGGCAGACATCTTGGGACTCTTTCTTCCATTTTGTCGGTTAGCGGTGCTTTACGAAGCTAAAAATTACATGTAAAATTTCAATGTGGCTTTAATAATGGCATGATAAATTAGTGTGAAAACATAAATCCGACTGATTTTTGACGTAAGTGTTTTTTTTGCTATTTTTTTGGTTCGTTCAGTAGTTGTGTTAATTGCTAATTACAACGTTTTGACCTGATCTTCTACTCAATCTTAATGTCTAGATAATTCTTCGGGGTGCTGGAACAAACAATTGGAAATCCTTAGTTACACAAAACGTGCCTGTTATCACGCTGTCGCCGACCTTAGAACTCCACGGCCGATTATATTCCAGCGGTTGTAGGTCGCGCACGCTGGGTTCCTGTTATTACAAAGGCAACGATCTGCTTCCAGAGCTGTGTCGTCTCATCCTCCTTAGAAACATTCTATTGATCGTTTAGTAGCTGTCAACTAGCTGTCCTTAGCAAGGACCTTTCTTATCAAAACTACATGCATCAGTACACAACTAAGTTATTGTTTTAAAGGACCTATACACTTTGCATGCGTTCAAAACTTAAGTACCAGTGACATCAAGCGGTTGTATCCCTAGTGTTTAAGCAAATTGTTATTCGAGATAGTCTTCATCCACCGACTCTCGGTGTTGTTTTTACTAGCTCTCTCAGAGCTGGGGCGCTGTATATTAAGTGGGTTTGAGCTAAAACAAAAGGCCTTTTGGGTTGGGGAGAGCAACATTCCATATTACAAAGGAATGTAATACTAGTTTATAAGTCACCGTGTGTAAGTGACGTGTGTACTTCGAGTTTCCTTAATCATCAATCTTAAATTGGTACGCTACTTTTAAATTGGGGTTAACAAACAAAAACTGAATTGAATTGTGACATATTTAAACTCAAACTCTAATTAATTGGTTGTTCCTAATGCGCGCAAGTTTCATTCGACAGAATCTTTCATTTCTCCTAGTTTTTTTAAATATTTCAAATTGTAATTGCTATACTTATACGTCTTTTGTCTCTTTGATTTGGGTTTGCTGTAGCGTAGTAGACCTTAAGTAAAACTTGTTGAATTCCTGTTGGTCGGTTTTATTTCTATCTGTTACCCAGCAGGTGACGCCTCGTTACGCAGCAGTTATTTTTTTTTAATAACCTGAAAGCCACGCCTATCTGACCGACTCAGCCCGACACTGCTGGGTTAACGCTTATAAATACGGGATCGTCCACGAATTTAGTGCGCTACTTCAAGCCCAATATTATTGTTCTTTCTTTTCTAGGTTGCATCACTAGAGCCGTCACTTTATTTTATTTCTTATTATTTGTGAACTGTAACCGTTAAAAATTAGAAATACAGTACTTACAAACAACATTCCTAGAGAAAGTTATGACTCAATCGCCGCAAGTAAACACAGGAAACGGTTCTTTATGATTGGATAAAGAAGGAGATCCGTTCGCCAAAAGCGTCACAACATCTAGATCCCCAACTAAGCAAAAATCAGGAAAATGTCAAGATACAGACAAAGGCAATAGAAAAGTAATTCTCGCAGATAAAGACTGTGAGAAAAGGAAAACTAGAACAGAACCGGAAACAACAGAAGAAGTGCACAAAAAGAAAGTAAACCCTGCAACAGTAGCACTTACAGAAACACTAAAAATGTACTCAAGATCTAGTGAAACAATGCAATATTATCAATAACACAAAACGGGAAATAAAAGTAATAACAACAAAACTGAAAAGACTAATAGAAATACTAAAAAGGACTTAAAATATGAAAGAGTAAAAGCGACAGACCCAAACAAACAAAAATCACAAAAAAGGAACCATTAGAGTAGAAAGTGGAACTCAAACAACATATAGAGATAAACACAAAAATTAACAAATAATGGACTTATAAAACATCAATACATACCAAAAATGAACACATATAGAATAAAGAAAATTGGACAATATAGCCTACAAAAGAACAAAAAGCATTACAGAAAATCTTTTAAACGATAAACAAAACACAACTAAAAGAATATGGGTAAAAACAGAAGAGACCAACATGGAGAAAACTCTACCAAAAATGTTCAAAAACTTCTATCCAGAACTAACAGAGTTAAACGAAGAAACAGGAGTAATAAAAAACTAACCAAAATAATAAAATAACAACGAAGAACACTTAAAAGCAATAAACTCATAAAGATCAGATACAATAAAGAAAAAAAAAGACTTATAAAACGAAATGATTAAAATAAAAGAAGAAACACATAACATTGCACAAATTAGAAGAACTAACGGGTGCCCCAATAAGAACGATAGGAAAAAAAATTTAAATAAAACAACAACAGTTTGAGATATCAAATTGGTTTTGGCTTTATTTTGAAGCTACACCCATGACATTATGTATGGAATAGCACATCATTCAAATGTCCGCCTCGGGCTCGCTGGCAGTGCTTCAAGCGGTCGGTCCAATTTCGGATGACATTTTCGAGCATTTGCGGCGTTATGGCGTCGATGGCTACTCGAATATTGTTTTCGAGGGCATTCAAAGTGGCTGGTTTGTTGGAGTAGACCAATGACTTGATGTACCCCCAAAAAAAATAATCGAGAGGTGTCAAATCACACGATCGCGGTGGTCAATCGATGAACGCTCGTTTGGTGATGATCCAGTCGCCAAACTTCTGTCGAACAGCTTCGAGCGTTGCGTCGCTTGTGTGGCTCGTGGCTCCATCCTGTTGGAACCACATGTCGGTAATATCGATGTTATCGAGCTCTGACCACAGAAATTTTTCCAACATCGCTCGGTAGCGTGGCCCATTGGTCGTAACGGTGTTTCCTTCCTCATTTCGAAATAAGGACCGATGATGCCGCCATGCCACAATCCGCATCGGAAAACGTGAAACGATGCATGATGAATTGTCAAACCTTACTGAATATTTTGACAGCTGGATGACGTTTGTACCTTTAACAGCTGTCTAGATATCCCTATTAGAAAACCTATCACTTCTATTGGGGCACCCGTTAGAAATAAAAACACTAAAAAAAGTAACAGAATACATATTCTAGAATGAAAAGAAACAAATAGACACATACACAAAAGCAAAAACAAAAACCAAATAAGGAACAATAAAGAAAGAAAGAAAAACCTACGCATTGATAAGAGAAGAAAAAGGTAAAAACTACTAAGAAACGTTTAACAACATAAAGAAAAAAATAAGAGGTAACCAGCATGCAAACAAAATACAAAATTTTAAAAGTACACGTGAAGGAAAACTGATAATAACAATTGACAAAGACGAACAAAAATTAACCACTTTTAAAGGAATATTAAAAGATTCAACACAAAAATAAACATAAAAAAATGGGAAAAAGAATAGAAACGAAAAAGATTATTATAAAAGAAAAACCACAGGCGAACAAAATAAAGAAATAAAAATAGGAAACTTTCGACCAAACAGATATGAAACCAGGGCAGTAATTGTCAGACTTGAAAAAAAAGCAGTTGAGGAAATTGAATTAAAAAGAAGTGGGGATAGTCTAGTGTAGAGTTGATCACCAAGTAATAATCTATATAGAGATGTAAAAAATGCTGGGAAGGTAGGCATAACGAAATGCAATGCAATGGATCAGACAAGGAAGACACTTGCGTGCGATGTAGAGGCAAATGACACATGCGAAAAGACTGTAAAAATGAATCAAAATGCATAATCTGCCTTAAAGTTTGGTCAAGAAATAGGTAGCGGCAGATCTGACAGACACAGAAATTAACTGAACAAAGAAAACAAAGATACATGAAAAACTAAAAAGAAAAAAAACCGGGCAAACTACCAACTAAAATGGAAAAAACAAAATAATAAAATTTTCCAAATAAACATAAACAGGAGTAGATCAGCTACATAAAACTATAGAAGATCTTGACATAGATCTAGTATTAGATCAAGAGCTAAATAAATCATTGGCAACAAAATATTTATGTGAGATACACTGTGATAATTTTATTAGCTTTAAACAAACAAAAAATTCTAAACAACCTGTGATATAAGTGTGGTGGGAGTTCTATATTCTAAAATTATATTTGTTTCTATTTATTAAAACCAGCAGTTCAAGTCTAATCAAAGGAGGAGATCTAAATGCAAAATCAAATCTCTTTGATGCAAATAAAACGGATGGGAGAGGCCAAATCTTAGAGGAATAAATAAAGGCAAAAAAACTAGTACCGATAAATACAGTAAAGACGCTAACGTTTGAAAGTACACAAGAAAGCTCGGTTATAGATATCACCCTGGCCAGTTACAATATAACAGGATAGATAAGAAACTGAAAAGTAGAAGAAAAAGAGAAAAATTTAAGCAATCACGTCACTATATCTTTTGAAATTAAACTAAAACCAGTTGGGAATGCGCAAGCTTGCATTGCCGGGATGAACAAAAGAACTGCTTATTTAGCTTGAAAATTTATTTTAATGATTAATTTGAAAAAACTTGTAAAATTTTTTTAAAATTTTTTTCAGGAGCCGATTTGACCACTTTGCCGATGAGATAGACAAAAAATAATCGAAGCAAAAATGTCTTAGATTTTGATGTTCTATAGGAATCCGAAAGAAAATTTGCAAAAATGTCAACAGGAAAAAAGCTACGGACATCCAGACAGACAGACTTTGTGAATTCATAAGATGAACTTTTGTTCATCGAAAACACAAGAAAATCAACCAAAACTGGAAAAGCGACAAAGAAATAGTGCACTTAAAATCAAGCTGGCAAAAAATTAAAATCAACAAAAAAGAAATAGAAACAGCAAAAGAACTCAACCAAGCCGTACAACAAATAGAACTTCAAAAAAAAAAAACACACAAATGCCAAACACAAACTAGTGGTCAGGTAAAATAGCAGCACTTCGGAAAGTAGCAATAGCACATAGAAGAGAAATAACGAAAACCTAAAAGAAACAAGACGTTAATGAAGAAATATTGATTCAAAAAGTAAAAATTTTCAAAAAAACAAAGAAGTACCTAAAACAGTGTCCGGCTTAGTCGGTGAGTTGGGAAAGTCTTTGAGAAACCTGAAAAGGAATGAACTGCTACCTAACGAGACGCCACCTGCTGGGTAATAGAAATAAAACCGACCAACAGGAATTCAACAGGTTTTACTTAAAGTCTAATACGCTAAAACGAACACAAATCAGAGAGACAAATAGATTATGTAAATAGAGCAAATGAAACTTAATATACTAGGAAAATGTGTGAGAAGTAAGAGAATCTGTCGCGTAAGACTTACGGGCGTTAGCAACAACAAATTAATTAAAGCTTGCAATCAAATATGTCAAAATTCAGTTAAGTTTTTGTTTGTTACACACGTCACTTACACACAGTGACTTAAAAACTAAACTTAAACTTAGATTAGCACGATAAGTAGCTTCCGTCAACCCAAAATGCGTTTTGTTTAACTTTACCTACTTTATCTAAAGCGCTCAAACTTGTATAGAGCTAGTGAAAACAAAACCGAACGTCAGTAGATGGAGTCTACCCCAAATAAAAATTTGCTTATATACTAAGAATTCAAACCGTTTGATGTCACATGTTACGTATACTTCATACGCATGCAAAGTAAATAGGTTTCTTAAACGATAAACTTAGTTGTGTACTAAGGAATGCAATTCTGAAAACAAAAGTTCTTGTTAACGACAACAGTTTACAGCTTTAGAAGATCGGTAGCCAGGATTTTTCTTAGACAAACTAGACGACAAATCTCAGAAAGCAGATATGCTCCTTTGAAGTAACAGGTACGCTGCGTAAACGACCCTCAGCTGGTTGAGTTCATCGGCCGTTGGCAGCTTTAATATAGGCAAAACCGTGGTAGTCGTCACGTTTTTATAGCGAAGGATTCTTAACTAATTGTTTCAACACCCCCAGTAATTATTCAGATGGTAATACACAAGTAGAGTATGAGGTCAAGACACGTGATAAAGCATACGTTGTAATTAGAATTAACACAACCACGAGACAACAAAAGAAATGGAAAAAAAAGTAACTTACGGCAAATGCGGTCGGATTTATATTTACACACCAGTTTAACTTGGAATTATTGAAACTACATTAATACTTTACGTGTAAACTTTTAGTTTTACAAAGCACGCCAAAAACGCCTAATAGAAAGAAATCACAAAATGTCCGCCCGTCGTCTTGATACATTTTGCGAAATAACGGATCCACCAATAAAAAACCGTAGCGTGCGCGGCAAATTCGACTTTTGTCGTAACGTGCAACTCACAACTACCGTTACTCAGAAAGCTTGCGAAATACGTTCGAGTTCAAGCAATTTGAATTGTAACACTATGCATAGAATTTGGGGTAAGGCTATATGATAGCAACTAAAAGACTAAATCTACACAACAAAACTTAAATAACAAAACAAGGAACATTACACCAAATTAACAAATTATTTCCCTCTCACCCAAAAACAAAATGGACCTATAATAAAAAATGCAAACCGGAAATCGGTATTAGTGTCGAAGAAATCAAAGAAGCTACAAAAACAAAAAACAAAAAAATACCTAGACCGAACAACGTTCCACCCGAACTAATAAAACTTGTAATGGAAGAACACACCGTGGTATTTCAAAATGTTTATAACATACTACTAAGGAAAGGGAGTTTTCCAAAATCTGGAAAACGGCTAAATTAGTTCTGATAGAAAAACCCACAAATACACAAAACAAAAAAAGTACCGGTCGATATGTTTGCTAGACGTAATAGAAAAACTATAAAAACAATAATTAAAAAAAGACTTGAAGGAAGAACTAAACAAAAAAAACATCTCACGTGAAAATCAATTTTGATACAGCAAAGACCATTCTAGCATAAATGCATTAATGAAAGTACAAAACATATACAATGAAGAACAGAAAAAAGCCGCCAAAAACAGAAACCATGTACTCCTGGTAACATTAGACATCAAAAATGCATTCAACTCGGCACCGTGGGAAAAAATAATTACGACCTTAGAGAACATAAATATTAGTGACTATCAGAAAAACCTACTTAAGCAACAGGTACATAACCATAAAAGAAGAGGAAAAAAAAATTTCAATAACGTCCGAAGTACCGCAAGACTCTATATAAGGACCTCTACTAAGGAATGCTTTGGACAACAACATTTTAAATATTAAAAAAGAAAAAGACGTCAAATTAATTGCTTTTGCCGACGATTTAGCAGTAGTTACAAGAAAAAAACCATTGACGAGTTAAGAGAAAAAACTGGGCACATACTACAAAGAATAATAAAAGAGTTTCAGAAACTAAAATTAGAAATAGCAAGAGAAAAAACTTACCCCAAGAATAAAAACCCAAGGACTGCAAGAAGAATGTTGACGACAACGGTCATGTCAGTAGTGAAATACCCAGTTTCCAATTGGTTGCGACATTCTGAAACAAAATATTATAAAAACCTATAAAAAATATATAAAAAACTAGAAAGAATTAATAGAAAGGTGTGTCTCAGAATTACTTCAGCTTATAGAACAGCTCCAACGGTAACCATCGAAGTAATAGCAGACGTACCACCTATTGACCTAAAATTAGAAGAAAGAGTTAATAACTGCAAAAATAGAAAAAAGAAAACTAAATAAAAGATTAAAAAAACTGGCAAAAATGATGGGACAAATACGAAAGAAAATGCAAAACATACATAAAAAATATAGAAAAATAGACTGAAAGAAAATGGTGAGCATAGATCATTATCTAACCCAAGCAATGACTGGACATAGAGTATTCAACGAGTATTTACACCGTATAAAACAAAGAAATGATGACACATGTACCTACTGTAAATAAGAAGAAAATAGTACCCAAACTATTTTTTAATGCAAGAAATTTGAAGAAACTAGAAAAGAAACTGAGACAAAATATGGATAAAAATAAACAAAAATAATATTGGGGAATTATTAGGAAGTAATAACAAAAATGATAAAAAAAAGTAAAAACTAGAATTAAGGAAACAAATGAAGAAGAAAGAAAACCAGGATGAATCTAGAAACTGTAACTCACGCATCCAACAGTTTCGCAGTTCACCTGTCTAACGAAATGCCTATTGAGCCGATACCAGTCAGGATACAGACAAAGGGTGGTATTTTTAGTCGGTCGGCGCAAACATCTTGCCATCCGACACTCCCGGTCAACCTGGAGACCGAGGTCTGTAAGCAGATTTTTCCCCTCAATATAAAAAGTACCAAGCAGATGCTATGAAGTTGGCAGAAAAGAAACAAAAATAAAAGAGAAGAAAGAAAATAACAAGAATGGAAGAGATAATAATAAGAAACAATAAGTTTATTTTAGTTTTGATGTGCATTGTTATAAAGTCTGTAATTCAGTGTTTTTTTAGTCATGTAATTACATGCCATAATATGCATTACTTTTGTTTGTGTTTATTGAGTATCAGTCTTCTTCTGTCACATACATTGGATGAGTTGAAATATCTTGCATGGTTTAGCTCAACTTTGTTGTCATTTTGGGTTTTATTTTGTATGCAATTGTTGCTAACCAAATTTCACCCTCGACAAAAAAGTAATTAACCTTTTGAAAAATCGTCTAGCACCGCATATTAACCACGTTTAATTATCACAATAAGGAGTGAGTTCAAAAAACTAATGGAAAGACAACAACCTAGCAAAGAATAATAGAAATGAGATAAAAGAGGTTACAATTGGGAGGTGTAAGGAAAACGTAAAAACAAAATACTATTTTGGAACATAGCGGAGCTAACGAATAAAGGGGAAGATTTGTAGAAGTATATAAAGAGGTTTAAAATGGTGGAAATGGTAGAAACTTTGATGGAAGAGAAGGAATAGATAAATTGGAAGGAAAAATGCCGGAGGAGTTTACATGGCAAATACAGTATGCATAAAGGGAGGGGAAAATGGCAAAAGAAGGGTAAAAAAATAGGAAAAGAAAGAAAAAGAAAAAATGATAGAATAAAAGGAATGATAAAAACAACAATAAATACAGAAAACGGAGAGAAATTTGTTATCATGACGATCTATGGAAAGGAAATAGATAAGACTAAAAAGATCATAGAGGACAAAATAAAGGAAGGGGAAGAAGAAAACATAATATTGGGGAAAATTTCAATGCAAGAATAGGAGAAGAGACAGGATTACTAATAAATAGAAAAGTGAAATCAAAAGATCAATGAACAAACAATAAACGGGCAAAGAAGAAAACTACTGGTGTTATGTGAGGACAGAGGCTGGACAATAATGAACAAAAATATTTAAAAAAATCGAAATGAGAATATACATATATAAGCGAAAAAGGACATTCAGTTATAGATTATGTAATAACAAACGAAAAAAAGCAAAGAGTACATAGAAACATTAAAAATAGGGGATGAAATGAAATCAGACTACCAACCGCTAGGAGTGACCATGTGGGAAGAGGAAGAGAAAGAGAAAAAGAAGGAAAGGAAGAGAATGTGGAGAAATGAAAATTTGGACAGAAAAAGTATAAAAATATATAAAGAGAGAATGGAAAAGGGATCGAAAATGGAAGAGGAAGTGGAGGAAGAGATGGGGAGGATGATAACAAAAATAAAGCAGTCCACAGTAAAAAAAAGAATAGAGTAGGAAAAAGAAAAGAAGTAGGGAAAAAAAAGTTTGGTGGAATTAGGAATGTGAGATCGGAAAAAGAGAGCTAAGGAAAGAAAGGAGGAAATGAAGAAAGGGCAGGATGGAAATAGAGGAATTCAAACAGATTAAAGTTAATTTTAAGGAAAGATGTACAAAAACAAAAGAGGAATATAAAAACCAGATGGAGAAGTAAATAGGAGAAATAAAATATGAAAGACAAACATGGGAGTTTGTAAACCAAAGAAAGAAGAAAAAAAAACAGGGAAGCTAGAATAGAAGTAGAGAAATAGGAAAAACATTGTATGAAAATCTTAGAAGGGAAGAAGAAAGTAGAGAAAAAAGAGTATGGGAATAGAAAAATAAGAAACAGAAGAGATGATAGACAAAAAAATGGAAAAAGCAATAGATAAACTGAAAAAAACAGGAGAAACGGATGGAACACAAGAAAACAATGGAAATATATGGGGAAAACAAGGAAAAATTAAGAAAATTTTTTTAAAGAATGTCTAATACCTAAAAAGTGGAAGAAAGCAATCATATGTCCAGCATACAAAGGAAAAGGCAGGACAGTGGTGAAAAACTACAGAGGGATAAGCATAATAAACATATATGCAGAAATAATGAGAGAAAGGTTAGAGAAGGAGTTAGAGGAAAAGAGATTAATACTGAACTGGCAAAATGGTTTCAGAAAAAAGAGAGGGACGATAGAAAATATTTTTATTTTAAAACACATAATTAACAGGGAGATAGGAAAAAGGAAAAGATGCAATAGAAAAAGTTTACGAGGAGACATGAAGTAGATTGAAAGTGGGAAAAGGGTTAAGAGAAAATTTTAGACGGAGAAGAGACTAAAGCAGGGATGCCCGTTAAGTCCGTGTCTGTTCGTAATCTATTTTAGCGATTTACAGAGGAATTGGAAAAACATAAAGTAGAAGGGAGTCGTAATAGGGAGGAAAAAGTATGAGTGTTGGCATATGCCGACGATATTGTCGCCTTAGCAAAAAACAAGGAAGAGATGAAAAAGATTATAAAAGTAATAAATGGTCCTTAGAAAAAAGAAAACTTCAGTGAATGTACCGAAAACAAAAATAACTGAATTTAAAAAAGAAAAAGAAAGACGAAGGAAGGTGGAATGGTGGTGGGAAGAGGAAAAGATTGAGATAAAATGATAAAATACGACAACAAGGATAGAAACCAAATAAAAAAACCTAAACAGATGAAATAGAATAATTGGAGAAAATGGGGCTAGGAGAAGAAACTTTTGGAAAAGAAAAAAAGGTGGATTTTTGAAAGATTAGAAAAAGCGTTATGATGTATGGAGCAGAGATTTGGGGATGGAAGAAATGGATGGACTAGAAAAGATTCAGGAAAAGTATTGAAGTGGACATTGGGACTAGAAAAGGAGACACCGGGAAATATTGTGGTAGAAGAAATAAAACTAGAAAAAATAAAAATTCAAACAGTAAAGAGAGCGATGAAGTATGAAGAAGGGATGGAAAACAAAAAACAAAAAAGAGATACTATATGAATGTTGAAAAAGGGTAGAAATGCAGAAAATTATATATGGGCAGGAGGCAAAAAGAAATATTATCAAAAGGTAGTTACGCGAGAAAAGAGGAAAAGAGAATAATACGAAAGGAAAAAAGTTTAGTAGACGGGACAAGGATACACAAGGACAGGAAAGAAGAACAAAAATAGAAAAGGAAAATATAATGGAAAATTCAAGGAAATAATCGCGGAAGCAATACCAAAGTACTTGACATCGGAAAAAAGTTAGAAGAAAAAAAGGTTAATAGCAAGGTTTAGGACAGGAAACGAAGAACAGAAAACAAATACTAGAAGTGGGATAAAGGAGAGGTGTATATAGATTGTGGGGAGAGTGGGAAAATATCAAACATATGATGCAAAAAAATGTGAAGAGCTGAGACCAGAGGAAATGGATTGAAAGAGGAAATGGAAGGAAATATTGTAGTAGAAAGAAATAAAACTAGAAAAATAAGAACACATACAAGAAATAGCGCGATGAAGTATGAAGAAGGGATGGAAAACAGAAAGAAAACGAGATACTATATGAATGTTGAAAAGGGTAGAAATGCAGAAAAATATATATGGGCAGGAGGCAAAAAAAATATTATCAAAGAAATGGTTACATGGAGAAAAGAGGTAATGAGAATAAGAGGGGAGGAAGAAAATTTAGTAGACGGGATAAGAATACACCAGGACAAGAAAAAAAGAACATAAATAGAAAAAGGAAATATAATGGAAAATTGAAGGAAATAATCGAGGAAGAAATACCGAAGAAAATAAAGTTAATAGCAAGATTTAGGACAGGAAACAAAAGAACAAGAAAACAAATACTAGAAGAGGATTAAAGAGAGGGTATGTAATTGTGTGGGGGAGAGTAGGAGAATATCAAACATATGATGCAAAAATGTGAAGAGCTGAGACCAGAGGAAATGGATTGAAAGAGGTTATTGGGGAAAAGGCGGAAAGGATACAATAGATGAAGAAGGTAGTAAAAAGAAAAAATAGAACGGGAAGAAAAGAAAATAATAAAACAATAGGGAGAGGGAAATAAGGGAGAACTGTTGGATAGGTTTAAGGAATTGTATTGAAATATAGAAACAGAATCCTTTGTTTAATTACATAAGGACTAATAAAATTTGATATGATTTGATACTTATTATCAATTATTAATTTTTTTATTGCGTTTTTTTTTTATTTTGCATTTTTGAAAAGTATGGAATATTTTGTCAATTTTCGTTTGCATAAAATTCTTTAACAAATGATTGTGTTCGCAGCCAAACTGCAATTTCAGTTAATGCTTGAACTTTGTTCATAATGTATTTGAATTGTTATTCTAACTCAAAATTGGTGTATTGTTTTAAGCTCAATAATTAACAACAAAGTTTGAATAGCTGCTCCCGTCCATAGAAAAAATAAAATATTATTCAATTGGTTGGTAGTCAAAGACGTTAAGATAATAGAATAACAAGCATGTAATAAACATTAAAAGATACCTTCATTTTGTAACAACATAAAGTTGAAAATTTCGGTAAAGTTGTTTAAAAGCCGCGAGCAAAATTTCAGCGTCACTACGTCCTCCCGCTAAAGCAGTACATCGTCGTTAGCTGAATTTCCGTTTACTAAAGTAAACCCGCATGTAAAAAGCCAAGTGACGACTGCGGGATGTTCCTTTGTTGATTTTCCTTCGTTCGCATTTCCACCCCAAGAAAATGCGATAACAAAGTAACTCAAATATCATTCGTTGTTTACTTATAACAGATACACATTTTAAACCGTCTCTCTTTTTTTTGCGAATTAAAAAAGAACGTGCAAAAAAAGTTATAGAAAAAAAAAATTGTTTCAAAAGCAAGAGGGCCAGTTTAGTGTAAATTGCTTTCCCAGCTGTTAAAGCATCTACCGCAATCAAATGAATGTCAATTTGCAGGAAGACCGACGATCTGCCAAAGTTTTAAAACAAGTTTACAGCAGTGGCGACGATGCCATCTGGGAGTAACGTTAATGAAACTTTGAAATATCGATTCATCTCTATAACTTCCACTTCTGAAGAGAAAAAAACAATTTTCCCTTCTTTTCATTTGACATTGATAATAGTAATATTGATGTCCGTGAAACTTTATTAATAACCATAAATTTCTTTTCCTTCACTAATCAATTATAGGAAAAAACCCTTATTTTTTTTCCTTCGTTGTAGTGCTTGTTGACAACTTCTATAGTGGGTACCTAACTTTAATATTCGGCACTTTATCTAAACGTTTCTGACCTCATTATAAAAGTCTCTAAACGTTAATTACTCATATACTAGTCTTGTTCGTAACCTACCTCTCGTGTGCATGTAGTTGTTTTGCATATGGAGTGTTTATTTTTAAACAAAAAAACAATTTTTTGATTGTGATAATAATAATAACAACCACAGTAATAATAAACTTTTATTATTTACAATAGTGAATGTCTCAAATCAAAATTTTATGTTTTCATCTACAATGATAATATAATCGGTTACTTTTCTAAAATTACTAATAAAAAAAAATTACTAAATAAACGTCCAGATTGTGTTACTAAACCATTAGTGTTATTAACAAATATTTCATCACTTGCAAAAACCAACTTAATCGACTGAACAATAAAAACATTAAAAATGCAATAGAATCACAAGTAACACGCGTTATTTTAAATACTTCGAAATTCTTGTAGAAATGTTTTTGGGAATCTTTATGAGAACAACTCAATGTATTACTATGAGTATTCTGGTATTATCATTGTAACATTTCGTAATCTAATTACGATATATACCTACTGAATAAATACGTTCATTATTGCTAGAATTTTGGTTATGAAGCTTCAGTTTGCGACCTTGACCGTCAAATTACGTTTTTAATTCTATTTAACATGCACGGTTTTTTTAATTTTATTTTACTGAATTATTTACGCAATTAACATCGTTTGTTTTCCAATTTTGTTTCCGTTAAATAAAATAGTTGTTCATTGATAAATTTTATTAATTTTTTTGATTACAAATTGTTTAAAACTCGAGATGTTTGTCCTATTCAAAAAAATGTTTACCTAAATGAATGCATTATTTTTCTCGTTCACTTTAGGATTATGTAAGCCGTACGTGTACTTTACATCAAAAAAACTCCCGTTGCAGTTTTCTGTAAGTTCACTACTGACTTTCCAAGCGTAAAAATGTGCGAATAACACAAAGTTTTTTTTAAGTACTTTGTTGAAGTATTTAAGTGGGTTTTCACTCAGATTTGCGTTGTTGGCGGGTATTCAAAATTCTTCATTCAGAATACTAAGTATTTTCTAAGTATCTGGGTTTTGTTTAGTTTTACACCCAGAAAAGTTTAAAAATGCAGTTTATCAAAGATTTACACTACTTTTTTTAGTAACAACAAAAACTTGTTGTTCTTTAGTAACGACACGCTCATACGGGTGTTTTAGTAATAAAAAAAATTAATGCTTTGATGAAATTTTGAAAAAAAATAGAACGATTTTCCGGTGGTTTCATATCCTTTAAGCCACTGACACAGAAATAATAAAAGTAGATCGACGCGGCGTTAAAGATGAGTAACATAGACAATCTGTCGAAAATAAAAACTTATTAACACTTTTTTGGAAAAAATCATTTTTAGAAAAAATTGATTAATCGGTTACTTCTGAAAATTGTTCATTAAAATTGCTTTTTAAATTAATTTTAAAATCGGTTTTTAAAATTTTATTTCTAAGAATTTCTACGTATAATTTTTTATTAAAATCTGCTGTAATAATTTTGCCATAAACTTTTATATACAAAGTCTAATAAAATATGGGTTTTCTAATTAAAACATTTATTTTATTTTAAATAAATAAATTAAAAAACACTTAAAACTTAATAAATACGTTGCACTTCTGACATTACCGATAGTAACTATTATCTTCCTTATTTTAAATAAAAATCCTCAATTTTTTACTTGATTCTATTTTAACTTTCAATACAAGTTTGCGAATTATGTCTACTCATGCCGTTTCAATTCAATCTAGGGCCATTTAGTTTTAAAATGTTTAAACATATTTAAGGTTAAAAAACTTAAAAAATACTTTAGAAAAAAAAATACATGCAATGATTTTATTTTTGCAATTTTTATGTAAATGCGTTAAAAAATTTTGAAGCTATTTTTATCTATTTTACGTATTAAAGAAAAAACGTAGTTAATCATTTGGTAAAATTGTTACTAATGTACATTTAATTAAATTATAAAAAAATAAATTCTAAGTAAAAAACTTATTTCTCACACATAACATGCCCTTTTTTTTCTACAAAAATAATAAAAGTACAAATCAATATAGCCAGGCGTTAGAGATGAGCAATTAGAACAATTGCCGTAGACGCTAAAATTTGAATGCGCTATAAACCAACATTAACATAAATACTATAAATTAATTTTTATCTTTTATAATCCGTTAAGCAGAGTTAAACTAATGAAAAAAGTAGGAAAAACATGGTTTACAAGTTTTTCTTGTTCATATATTGAGTGCGATTAAGAACATTTATTTTTTTATAATTTTGCAATTCATATTTACCCACCAACATTAAAATTACATTTGACACAAAATCTCAGGGTTTTAATTTCACCGAGTAAAAATTAAATTAAAAAACATTCGTTTTAAATTGAAATCTTGCAACCGCCCTTCAAATTCAGTAAACACGTGTTTTTGTATGATTCGGTAGTACAACTAGTGTTTTGTTGTGTGCGGCAAAATTATTTTATAAAAGTGGACTAATAACAAAACTATTACAATATTAAACAAACCTTGTTCATTAGTACAGGTGACGTAATTGAATTGTTTTTTTTGTTTTATCGACTTATCCTATTCCAGGTAACCTCGTCTTAACCAGATACTTTAGTTGAATCTTTACTGCTGCTAATGGTTGAGGACTTTTTTTACACCCCTCGGCTTTTTATTAAATGGCACATACACTTTAATTTTACTTAGTTTAAACAAACACCAACTTGGGTAGGTATTAAAATTTACTTTTTGTTCAATTACATGAATGTTTAATCTTATTCGGTGCATTTGTTACTTTTATTATGGTTTATAATTTTATTCCAATACTTGCATTTAAAATTTTTGCGTCATTTCAAAATTTTGTAGTTATTGTTGACGTTATTTATGACGTTACCACGACATAGTCTCTATCTAATTTTCTATAGTTTTGCTGTCGTTCTTTTAACACGGACAAACGGAAAAAGAAGATATAAGCGTCAGTTTGCGCCCATATATATATATAATTTTTTATTTTAAAATTTAGTTAAGTTTTTTACCTTTCGTCTCGCACCTACCGGTACCTATCTTGCATTTACTTTAATTAACTAGAAAAACAGTCTATTAATCTTCACTTTGACGCATTCTTTTTGCATTTAATAAGCCATAAAATACTCTGTCGTTAAATTGTCATGTAAACGCAACCTTCAATGCAATTACTGTTTATTCAAATAAAAGACTTTTTTTGTATTTTTATGTTTTGCAAAACCGACCATATACAATGAAGGTACTCGTACAAAGCAATGGCAGTTTTATGCTTATAATTTATTTCGATAGTCGACTACAGAAATCGATTAACCGATTAATCGTTTTTCCGAAAACCGCGATTAATCAAAAATCGATTAATTAATTAATTGGTTAATCTATTTTTGTTGCCACCATTAGTTAAATATATACCTTGGAAAACTATAATACCGTCAAAACAGAAGAGTAAGCAATTGGACCAGGTAGATATTTATAAATATAGACTAGTTCAAACTTTCAACAACAAACCTCTGTTAAAGTTTAATACAAGAATGTCAATTTCCGTGCTAACTAAATGTCAATTTCTGAAATCAGGTAACTACTTGCAGTTGGTAGACAGAGACAACCAATTCTAAAATCAAATCATGTAATTTTTTTTTAAATTGGAAATTATGTTTGTTTAAATTTTATGAAATATAAACAATTTATAATCTGCAATAATGCTATTGTAATCACTCAATTCCTTAACCTGAATACAAAATTCGGAACATGGAGATTGAGTTGTTTTTAAAAAAACGCGTAAAACAGGAGATTTGAACTTGGGTTCTCACGATTGCGTTAACTGATACACTACCGTTATCGTATAGTTATTCTATATAAAAAGTAATAACACTGTAATAATTAAAGTTATTATTAGAAACATTTTCTTAATTTTGTATTTAAAGGTATAACTCACATTTAAGATAAAATTTTATTTTCTAGAAAGCTCTGTTAGTAATATTGTATTGTACAGAATCAGAATATAAATGTGCCTTTTTAAAAATATATATATTGAATGATTGTGTATTACTTCCAAGAACGTTTATAATATTCCTGCTAAAGGAACATTTTACTATTTATGATATACGATCAGTGCAAATAGACTTTTCCAGATACATTGTTAAACACGGCATGATTGAACTTGTTGTATTCCATTCAACTTGTCATTGCAATTCGTATATGTATGTGAAAGAATTTAGTTTATATTATGACTAACAATTTAATAACATTTTCAGATACGTTTATCCAATTTATTATTATCCTAATAAATTTCCTATGTGTAATAGAATTTAAAAAAAACTAGTAATAATTGAGTTACCAGAACTAAACAATTAAAATTTGTACACCTGCAAAACAATTGTGCAAATTGCTTAGGAATAATAATGTAGAAATGAAGAAAAAAAGTTTTGTGCAAAAGTAAGAGCCGCTTTAAAAGTTATTAACAATTTATTAAAAAATTATCGCGAATTTTATGTTTATTTCTATGTATCCTTTATTTTGTAAGTTTTAGAGAAAAAATTCATTAAATTTTTAGGCAACGATAATTTTTTACAAAACAATATAATATTTTAAAATTGTAAAATTTATTAATATATTATTAATTACAGTGAAAATCAAAACATACAATTACAAGTAAGCAAGTGCACTCAGCATTTCTTAACGGCTTTGCTTACTAAGTACACTAACCAACTTTGCACGTATAAAACGAAGTAGATACAACACGACAGTTTAGTACCGTTCGAACCTACGTTCAAAGTACGAGCTCAGCTTAGACCAGTGCAGTTACAACCAAATAATGAGGGCAGCCGAGAAGCCAACAAGTCAAAATACAGTCAAGTAGTCGCCGCACCAGCACCAGGTAAAGACCGGCCGAAGTTCGAATCTATCGGTCCAATTCATTCTAAGCCGTTTCCAACGAGACACATAATACCACGATATCAGGTGACATCGCACCGCATATAGTACGCCAATTACTATGTGCTGACCTACAACTTTTCCATTCATAATTATACATAGTATACCTCGATCACGCCATGTCTAATAATAAACGCTGCTAAACTGATCCGAATGTAAACTCTTTCTCTGATTCAACCCGGCGTCTAGAGTAATACACCCTAAACGCCACACTGCAAAAAAAATTTTATCTTCAAGAGATCGAAAATGTTACTTTATGTATCTCTATAGAAACCGTTAAAGTGGCTGTTTTTTTCCAAGTCAATATATACGTTCATTGAAAGCATTTATAGAATTTAAGATCACGATTTATTTATCAGTATTTACACTTACTATTTAATAATTAAGTTATCTTATAAAAATGACTCAAAAAAAAAATAGAAATAACAAAATTATTAATCAATATTACTGGCTACCCCTACGGTGTTTAATACGAACCGCCAATGTTTATGTGCATGACATTTCCATTTTCCAACTGTCATTGTCAAAACAAAACGCAAAGCATGCAGCAAAACAAAAGCGTCGTATGTCCCGCTTGACGATAAAATAGTATACATCATTTAAAGTACAAGATATTTTCTACTTCGCACAATTGCCGGCCTTGACTGGCGTCTTGTCTAGCAATCCCCTGGGCTCACCACAAAAAGATCAACTTCTACTCTTAATGATATAATCTACTATTTTATCCAAATTTTCTAATCTTTCTTAATTTTATATCTATTGGTGTATTACACAGAAAAAATGGATGCCCAATTAAGTTGCATTATGTGAATAATTAGTGGAACCATTAAATCTACGTCTTTCAATTAGTTTCCTGTTCTTTGTGATATTATTCTTTCGAATATTCGGCGAAAAAATGAAAAATATTTAACCGTAGTACAATGTTTCCCAGAAGAAGAGTATGGGTCGAACCTTTAACTCGCACAAAAAAAGAAATAATTACTCAATTATAATATTTATTTTAACCTGTGACACTTAATAGAATATTTGCATGTAGCTTAGCCAATTGAGGTTACGTTCATGCATTTCTATAACAAGTAGAAAATATTATAGAGTGTTTGTAACTCTACTGTTTCTAACCCTGAAGTTGGTACTATTCCCCCTGACAAAAAATTTAAAAACATGTCTTTCTTTTTGCTCTAGTCGCTAATGCATGAAGGTGGCATATTTCCAAAATCTGAAAACTGTTTAATAATTACCTATTATTTAGACAGAGAAACCCAAAAAAAAGTTTCCATTAAGCTAAAGGATAAGCACTTAATTTGTTGTTGCGTCGTGAGTACTATTTTTGCTGTATTACTACTTTTGCAAGAACTTTCTTTTACCAACACTTTGCAGAACACTTGTTGGGATATGATAAAGGCAAATAAATGCTTAGTTAAACAACGAGGCCGTGAATCAGAATGGTTGCTATAAAATTGGTCTCTGTTCCCATTGATGTCGAAGGCTTTACCAAAGATAACTAATGATTTCCAGCTTATCATTTAAGACAGGTTAAGCTATCTGAACATCTGACTTTGTTCTACTTCTACTCTTGATCTGCTTTCTATTAAACTACACTTTGTTTATTCTGGTTGTGTAGCTGTCAAGTCCTATCTACATCCGATCGCAGTCTACAAACAAAAGCTAAGTCAAACATATTGCATGCTTTTTCTTTTTATTAGTTTCATATTTTACGCAAAGACATCTCTGTAAACCAAAGTGAATTTAACAACCTAACTGTTGCGCATTATAAATTGTTTGTTGTAATTTGAAAATCTTTAAAAATTAAACTGATCCTTCCCTAGAACCTGGTCTGTTCCCGTTAATGTTGAGGACTTCACCAAAAATGATCAGTGGCTCCGTTTTTTTGATCAACTTCTTTATGAAACTACCCTTCGTTGGTTCTGAATATTGCAGCTATCTACATCCAATCGCAGCCTCCAAACAAACAAACTAAGACAAACATATTGCATGGTTTTTCTTCTTTTACCTTCATAGTTTACGAGAGAACGTAAATTGCGTATTGTAAATTCATTACTGTAACTTAAATTTTTTTTTTGAAAATCGCGTAATGAGTTGCGTTTTTGTACTATTTTAAATTTGCTGTTGAGTACCGGTACCCTACGTAATTGTTTTGATTTAATTTATCGTCATTAATTGTCACACGTATTAGTGTGTAACATTCAGTTAGCTATTTGTAAATTTACACTGCGCCTACGCCTCATTCCAGTGGCGTAGTTATCAGTGCGACTAATAAATACTTGGAGCGGTTTTGACTATATTCTTATGAAAACAAATCGTTCTATTTAACTGTTATCTTCTTAATTTGTATTGCGATATTACCCACATCATATAATTCTCAATTTTTGTTTATACATATATGTTGTTCTACGGTTTTTTTTTTGTGTCCCGGAGATCCTAGTTGCTCTGAAAGATTTACTACACGTTCTACTGGTTGGCGGTCTTTCATTTATCTTTGCAGTGTGGAAGCTTTCAATCTAATTATTTGTAAGTACACCCACGACTAATCTGCGACTAACAGAACTGCCGGCCAGGTTTTCAACATTTACAGTTTGTTTAATATGCTATTGGGTTTCTATAAATGATTGTCTCATCAGATGAATGTTGGAAAACTTTAAAATGCTAATTTGCCGCTTAAACTGATAGCGAATTAATTTATGCTAACGTTATCATCGGCCAATTATTAGGTCGTTACGTTGTAATTATTATCCTTAGTTGTAATTGTGTTTTTTGTTGTTTATTACTAATTTTGTTCACTTAATTGTCAACTTGATAAGACAATCATTTATAGAAATCTTGTATATTAGTATATTTTTGACATTAATTTATTTTTAATGTTACCTACATAGAAATGTACAAAAGAAAACAAAACTGAAAAAGCAATTTTAAAGAAATTTGATAATGCATCTTGCTAAAAAAAATTTTATTTAAAAATTTTTCTAACTTGTTTTTGATCTACAAGAAGCACTATAATGAATAAATCTTATTTAAAATAGAAATACAATAAAAAAGACTATATTCTAACTCGCTTGAGAGCTGTACTTCAAATCACTTTGCGCTACCCGCTGAAAGCTATCGTATCTTTTGTATTTTTACTTTTTTAATATAATTTTAATGCAAAGAAATTTTCAACGAAAGTTGAATCTAAGATATTAAGCTACAACTTATATTTCAAATTTTTTTTTGTAAAATCTTCATTTGTTACAAAAGTAAAGATTTTTTATTAAATTTAATTATACTGATGCAGTGAAAAACCTTTTCGACAAACAATATTTTAACGAAACTCATTAAAAAATTAAGGTACTGAAAAGTTATAAAACAATTACGTAACCTTGTGGTTACGCGCTCGCCGCGCCGTTACGCTACTTGTGCGTAACTCTTTACAGTCGTACGTAATATTCTTCTTGCAATTCTTGTTACGTAATATACTATTAAAAAGCGCATATTTCCTGAAATTCAAATTTATTTTTTAACCCTTCTACGTCTGCGATAATTTTGTTGCAGTATTGGATAGAGGTAAGCATTCTGAGTTCAAACATGTGTCATTTTTGAAATTGACAAAAACAGTTTTCGAAATATTAATTTTTAAAGCAAACAAAAACTAGGGATTTTCTTCAATTTTTTTTAAACAAAAAATAAAAAATATTTTTTTAAGTCACTTTATCAATTGGTAAGGATCATTTGTTTTACCTTTACCTTAAAAAGAAATGGTTACTTGATTTAAAGATAATTTTTATCACTTGTTTCAAAAATGTTTAAGTTTAAAAACATCTTGGGAACTCTTAACGTCCTTGTTAAAAGTGACATATCAGAATGCTTAAATTTACCTAAAATTTTGGTAGTGTATTTAATAAAAATTAGCAGTGGCGTCATTGCAAAGAGTAGAGGGGGTAAAAAATTTGTTAGAATATCAGAAAATATGCGCTTTTATAAAACTAAAGTGACTTGTCCCAGGGTTTTTGTTGTAAACGTTCATACATATTAATTATTCCAGACTAAACGTTCGCACTGTATAAGTCATACACAACGGCGCGACTGCTCTCGGCATTCTTAGCTCAATTTTTACTTCTCTACTATAAATACAAGTAACATTGATTACGTTTTCACTATATGTTCGAGTTCAGATTTAGCCTGAAAAACAATATTTGCATTTTGTTAAAGTAACATGCGTGAATGCACCTGTGCATAAAAATAATACACCATTTAAGTTTAATAATAAAAAATTGTAAAACAAAATAGTATGTTCCCTTAAATTTTTAAAGTGTTAAAAAGATTGTAAATTGAAAGGTTGAAAGTATTAGAAAAAAAGTAGTCATTTTATTAATTATTAAAATAATTATAAGCAAAAATTTGCAGAAATAACATAAAAGAACAAAACTTAATTTCAAAATTTAATTTTAGGTATGAAAAATACTTCAAATTTCTATAAAAACGTTATTCTCTAAAATTTTAAAATTTCTATAATTCATAGTGATAATTTAGTAATTATCAATACTATATTTTTATCTGATATTATTAATTAAAAAGTGAATGATTAAAATATCAGAGAACTGTAAGGTGTTGCGCATGTGCAATAGTTAAGAAATAGTTTTTCGAAAATTGGCTGTATTTTTGTAAAAATAACAAACTGAAGTTCACTGATCATTTTGGTCAAGTTCTCAACATTAACGGGAACAGACATCAATTTTATTACCGACCAGGTTCTAGGGAAGAATCAGTTTAATTGTTTAAAGATTTTTAAATTACAACAAACAATTCATAATGCGCAACAGTTAGGTTGTTAAATTTGCTTCGGTTTACAGATACGTCCTTGCGTAAAATATGAAACTAATAAAAGAAAAGCATGCAATATGTTTGACTTAGCTTTTGTTTGTAGACTGCGATCGGATGTAGATAGACTTGACAGCTACAATAACCAGAACAAACAAAGGGTAGTTTAGTAGAAAAGCAGATCAAGAGTAGAAGTAGAACAAAGTCAGATTTCAGATAGCTTAACCTGCCCTAAATGATAAGCTGGAAATTATTGGTTACCTTTGGTAAAGCCATCGACATCAATGGGAACAGAGGCCAATTTTATAGCGACTACTCTGATTCATGGCCTATTTGTTTAACTAAGCATTTATTTGCCTTTATCATATCCCAACAGGTGTTCTGCAAAGTGTTGGTAAAAGAAAATTCTTGCAAAAGTAGTAATACAGCAAAAATAGTACTCACGACGCAACAACATGTTAAGTGCTTATCCTTTAGCTTAACGGAAACTTTTTCTTGGGTTTTTCTATCTAAATAATAAGTAATTATTAAACACGGATTCCTCAGTTTTCAGATTTTGGAAATATTCCACCTTCATGCATTAGCGACTAGAGCAAAAAGGAAAACGTGCTTTTAAAATTTTTCTCAGGGGAATAGTACCAACTTTAGGGTTGGAAACAATAGAGTTACAAACACTCTATAATCTGTTGTACTTGTTATAGAAATGCATGGACGCAACCTCAATTGTCTAAGCTACAGGCAGATATTTTATTAAAATATTATTAAAATAAATATTATAATTGAGTAATTATTTCCTTTTTTGTGCAAGTTAAAGGTTCTACCTATACTCTTCTTCCGGGAAACATTGGACTACGATTAAATATTTTTTCATTTTTTCGCCGAATATTCGATAGAATAATATCACAAAGAACAGGAAACCAATTGAAAGACGTAGATTTAATGGTTCCACTAATTATTCACATAGTGCAATTTAATTGGGCATCCATTTTTTCTGTGTAATACACCAATAGATATAAAATTGAGAAATATTAGAAAATTTTGATAAAATAGTAGATTATATCATTAAGAGTAGAAGTAGATCTTTTTGTGGTGAGCCCAGAAGATTGCTAGACGCCAGTCAAAGCCGGCAACTGGGCGAAGCACAAAAGATCTTCTACTCTGAATAATGTATACTATTTTATCGTCAAGCGGGACATACGACGCTTTTGTTTTGCTGCATGCGTTGCGTTTTGTTTTGACAATGACAGTTGGGAAATAGAAATGTCATACACATGAACATTGGCGGCTCGTATTAAACACCGTAGGGGTAGCTAGTATTATTGATTAATAATTTTGTTATTTCCATTTTTTTTGAGTCATTTTTATAAGATAATTTAAAAATTAATTTAGGTATGAAAAATACTTCAAATTTTTATAAAAACGTTATTAACTAAAATTTTAGGATTTCTATAATTCATAGTGATAATTTAGTAATTATCAATACTATATTTTATCTGATATTATTAATTAAAAAGTGAATGATTAAAATATCAAGAGAACTGTAAGGCGTTGCGCATGTGTAGTAGTTAAGAAATAGTTTTTCGAAAATTGGCTGTATTTTGATTAAAAATTGAAATTATAAAAAAAATTTAAACAAAAGTTGTAGGTAAGATCTTAAACTATAACATTTTTTACGTTTTTTTTTTATTTAGAAGGTTTAAATTTAAACAAATGAAAATTGTAAAAATTTGTATACATCCCATTAAATTACATTTTTGTGAAATATTTTTGTATTGAGGTTTGTTTTACATTTTTAAGTTTAGTTTGTAAAACAGAAGATTCACATTTTGTTAAAATCTTAAAACTTCTGCCACTAGCTTACTCTTATTATTAGAAAATAGAAAACTTTGCACATCTCTTAGTTTTTTTCACACTTTATTCATATCTTCAATGTTTGACGTAAAAACTTCGGATTCTTCTGCACTACCTTCATTATTCGAATCACAGCCTTTACTATAGTCTAATTCACTGATTATACCTTGAATACTTAAATTGGGGCTTTTGGTCAAAATATCACAATTAATAGATGCATAATTTTTAAGGTTTAGTAATACCGGAAAAAACTGAGATCGTGGAATTTAGTCTTCTTCATTGAAATCTTCTTGCAGGACCTTTTCCAAGAATCCTGCTTTCGCAAAATATTTAGCAATTTGTAACGGTTGTAGTTCACAAATAATAATAAAAGAAAGCGACGGCTCTAGGGGTACAACCTAGAGAGAAGGACAAGACAATTTGGTTTAATGTAGCGCACTAAATGCGTGGAGGATCTAGTATTTGTAGTAGTTATCACAACAGTGTCCGGCTTAGTCGGTGAGTTGGGGAGGTCCTTGAGGATCTGTAAAGGAATAGACTAATAGGAGTTTAATAGGTTTTATTAAAAGGTCTAATACGCTAAAACAAACACAAATCAAAGAAACAATTATACATTTTAATATAGCAAATAAAACTTACAGTACTAGGAGAATGTGACAGAAATAAGAGAGAAGTTGTCGCATAGAATTACGGGCGTTAGCAACAACAATTTAATTTAAACTCGCAATTAATGTGTTGAATTTTAGTTAAGCTTTTATTTGTTACACTCCAAATTAAAGTTAGCGTTCCGATTGAGGATAGGTTACAAAGGAAACTGGACGCACACACGTCACTTTCACACGGTAACTTAAATCTAATTTAAACTTGGAATAACACGGTAAGTAGCTTCCTCCAACCTAAAAGCCTTTTTGTTTTAGCTTCACCCATTTTATCTAAAGCGCCCAAGCACTTATGGAGCTAGTTAAAAACAAAACCGAACGTTGGTGGTGAAGCCAAGGCCGAATAAAAATTTACTTAAATGCTAGAAATTTAAACCGTTCAATGTCACAAGCACGTGAGCTTCATACGCATGAATGGTGAATAGGTTTCTTAAACTTTAAAATTTAGCTGAATTCTGTAGTATGCAGTTCCAAGAAGGTAGGTTCTTGCTAGTGCCACTCTTTGACAGCTTCAGAAGAAAGGTAGCCCCAGAATTTTCTTTGGGAGAAGTATCCAACAAAAAACGAAAAGCAAATATGTTCCCTCGAAGCAGCAAGTATAAAGCGTAACCGACCTCTTAGCCTGTAAAGTTCATCGGTTGTTGACAGCTTAAATGTATGCGAAACCGTAGTAATCGTCAAGTTATGTAGCGAAGGGTTCTTAAATAGTCATTCTAGCATCCCCAGAAATTATCCAGATAGTAATACACGATTAGAATATGAAGTCAACGCACGTGTTAAAGCATACGTCGTAATTAGAATTAACACAACCACAAAACAAAAGGAAAAGAAGTACTTACGGTAAATGTGATCGAGTTTAACTTTAAACCCAATTTAACGAGGCAAGCCAAAAACACCCAAATAAAAAGGAAGTAGAAAATGCCCGCTTGTTCTCTTCGACACTTTTGTGAATTGAACATTTCTACCAATGGAAAAACAGCAATATGCGCGGCAAATTCAACTTTTGTCGTAAGTGCTACACACGAAACGCGTTTCTAAAAAGGCTCTCGACATACGTTTAGTTTTGCAAATAAACCCGTAACAGATTGTAATAGGCGAAACGTTTCTCCAGGCTACTGATATCCAAACTAAAGCGCTGGTCAAATTAATACTTTTTTCCGTATCTTCAAAAGGACGTTTGGTATTTGTGAATGTTAGCAGCTTTTTAATTAGGAACTTCCTGTAGGCCATCTTAAAGTTTTGGATAATTTATAGATCTAGTGGCTGGCAATGGGATGTGGTGTTTGGGGTTAGAAAAACAATGTTTACATTTTCAAGAGTCACTTTGGGATGAGACGTGGCATTATCTAGAAATAAGAAAACTTTTCTTTTTTTTAATTTTTTTATCAAATTTTTTTTGCCAGGAAGTCATAATCTCTACCGTTCTCCACAATTTTTTATTAGATAATCATTCTAAAGGCAATTTGTTGATATAAGAGCTTTTAAAGCATTTTGGGTGTTTACTTTTTTTAATGACAACCGGATTTTCCTTATCACCTGTCATAAATGTACAAAATAAAACTGTCAATCTTTGTTTTGCAGCTTTTTTACCACTACAGTTATTGTTTTTTTAAAGAGAACGTTGTGTTTGGCATCCCAAAGTAAAAAAATCCAATCTCATCAGCATTGTACACATTTTTGAGTAAATACTCCTTCAATATTACTGACAGCTTTGCTTTCCAAGTTTTAATAGTGTCCAGGTTAATATCAGCTGACTCCCCGCAAATTGTTTTAAAGGTTATGATATGTCTTTGACAAAAATTCCTCAATCCACCCATTTGAAGATTTAAAATCCGTCATTTTTAAATTTTCTGCAATTTTCAATGCTTTCTCTTTTATTAAAGGTCCAGACATAGGGATATTTTTACTCCTAGCTTTACAAAACCAATTGTAAACTACTCGGTCCATTTCTAAACCTTTAGTTCTAGAAAATTGTATCTTTTGCTCTGTATTGATACCTTTTTAAATAGCTTTTTTAAATCACATTTGTTTTTTAAAATATCGTTAACTTATGTTCTTCCAACACTAAGTTTTTCCTAGCACTTTCACTTTTCACAATTATATCAATTTTCTTTTAAGAGATAGACGTTTTCTTTTTAGCGACATTGTAATTTTTCTATACGTCTATATGTAACAGCACTGTTGAACATACTAACTCAAACTATATACGCAAAATACGATTTTTGGGGTGAGACTTATGAGTCTTTTAATTGCACTTTTATTGTAATGACTGTCTATTGTAAATCAAACAAATTCTTTAAATTTGTTCTTAAATACCGGTAATTACTTAAACCTCACACAATGAAACAATTATATATTATGCACAACTTGAATGCTAAGCTGTTGTCTACTAATGACTTTATTTAAGAATGGCCGGAAATGGAACGTAAAATACATGTATTTTTTTAAAAAAGTCTACAAATAAGTAGCCGTTATCGTAAAGTGGTCGCTATTAGGGGGGTCATTAACATCGATATTTCCGTATAATTGGTTTTTGACTAGGAAAACTTGTCGGTTTTATGGGTGGCCGCTTTTAAGAGGTAGCCAAAAATAGAGGTTTTATTGTATAATATTTTGTAGAAAATTTATCACTGAACAAAAGAGTCTTATGACTTTTTTCTCTAAAATTTACAGAAAATAAGGTACAGAGAAATAAACAATGGAGTCCTCGGTAAATTTTAATAAATTCTTAATAAATTTAAACCCGACTTTTGAACAAAACTATTTTTCCCATCTTACGTTATTATACCTAAGCCATTTGCACAATTTTTTTGTAGGTAAAACAGTCATGTACTATAATTTTTTTATAAACGTTGCAACAACGTTATTTTGCTTTTTAAATTAATTTCTAATGTATTGCAACAGGAAAAGCAACCCAAACGTAATAATAGTGCAGACTAAAATAAAGAGAAATGGTGTAATTGTAATCCTTAGGTTTTATACAGCACGTACAGTATTTTAATTAAAAAAATTAGTAACGACGCCGTTGTCTTGTAGAAATCGCAATCTACTTGTTTATTCAGATAAATTACCAGCAACCATCCGGTAAACCATCCGCGGAGACCAACAAATTTTAATTTTTTTTTTGTTATAGAAACTTGAAATTGTATGTGTTAACGTAACATCTATGAAGTAAATAACATTAGGTCACGCTCATACGCAAGCATTCCCGATGGTAACATTAGAAGTTGCTGCAGTTGCTGCGTTTAGGGAATTCAACTTGTAACACGTCTAGAGTCCTAACGGACACCACTAAATCTACATTAAAACATCTACAACTTTAAGGGCAGTATTTATTCTTTGTGACTGTTTTATTAATTTTAATAGTTAGCGATCGTTTTCCAATTTCGGTAAATTTTTTGGAAGTCTGAGCTCTTTAAGGTTAAAATTCTGTGGGCAAGAAATTAATTTTTAAACACCAATAAATTATGAAGATAAATGGTCTCTCAGATCATGAACTATATAAGACACTTAATAATAAAAGAAGGCAAAGGAACAACTATATCGCAAGAAAAATGATCTATTAATGGTTGTAGTAAACGTGGAGTAACCTTTAAATTAAACAACTAAGTACTAGTTTGCGAGCTAAATCTCTACTTTTTACCAAAATCGTTGCCTGACAGAGGCCAGTAGTAAATGTCAAGTCAAAATAAAGTACTAAAAAATTTTTATCAGCAAATAAATAATCAGAATCTTTGGATATAATAAAATTTGTGGTGATTTGACGTACTATAAAATTCTAAAATTGTTTGAAACGCCACTAGATGTCGCAACACTAGTCTTATAATATAATATGTAGGTAATAATTCGAAATCCGCGCATTTGTACAATAGTGAGCTTGCACTCAAGTTCTCTCGCTCCTAACAATTTCCAAAACAACTAAACGGCTGTCGAGTCATTTTAACACCTAAAATATTGCTATTGTACAATCTGTTGCAAATTTATAGCAGGCGATCGCTTATTTGGATGAAATAATCAAAGAATCGACTTATGTAACTACTCACAGATCTGCCAACAAAATTGATTACTTATTTACATTTAGATTATTTACTTTCTGTCATATTTCATGTTGACCCACTAACAGTAGGACAATAGGCAATGATAATTATCGATCCCCCTTTTTTTGTTTATGGAATTGCCGTCTTAATCCCATCGCAAATCAACTCAATCAATCTTACATTTGCATATTGCAACGTGGAATGCGGAATTTAAACAAACAATTACTATTAAGAAAATGCTGACAATCGGGAAGCATTTCTTACAACCTTGCTTACAAAGTAAACAAACCTACTTCACACATATAAAGCGGAGTAGGTTCAATAACAAAATCAGTCAGAGTTCCATCAGCATCAATTAGAGTTTGAGTTCATCAGTTCAGTTTGATTCAACATTTAATTTGCCTCAACAGCGATCACCGGTTCGACATGTAATATAGCGGCATCAAGTATCACACACATCAGCACATAGTACGCAAACTTACTAAGACCTACACTGCTTTTATTCATTTACTTAAATATTACAGTTCGATTATGGTATGTGCAAATAATAAACGCTAGTAAAAACCGACTCGATTCCGAATTCTTTTTCTGGTTCGTCCCGGTGTCTATAGTATTCACACTTTAAACGCCACATTTTCAACACATTTTTGGCGATTTTTTTTTTATTTATATCCATAAATTGTTTTTGATCAATTTTTTTGTCCAAAACACCGGCTTACATGTCACCATCTTTACTGTTTCAATTTTTATAAAAATATTGTATTCAATTACATTAATATCCATATTGCAAAGTAACACTCTGGTTTCATCTGTACATTTTATTAAGTTTACTACCAAGAGGTATCATATATTTTTGCATCTGACGCCAAACCAATAATTATTTCAAAAATCCTTACCAAAACTCTCTCACACAAACAACTACTACTATCATGTGGAACTTCCACATCAAAAGTGGTCAATCGTAACTGTCAGAAAATTAGCCGCATAAAATAGTAGCTAACTATAGCCTTAAAAGAAATGTCACTATAAAGCTACTTCTATACATTTTTTGACAATGGCTTCACCGCAAGAATAGTTGATCATACTTTACGCAACAGTTACTAACTTTAAACGCATCAAAAAATTTTTTAAAAAATTATGACTGCAAGACTGGCAGTCCAGAAACAAGGCAAAAATGCTAAAATTTATAAACCATCAAGAAATAAAAAATATGAGACAAAATAGTTTCTTTAAAATAAAGTTTTTATGTTGCAAAGCGGACTTTCGAGTATCGCTCTTATTTAACAGAAGGTGGTTGGTAAATACCTCTCAGCAAGGATTTCTTGAGTGAATAACTTATGCGTCACAGAAATGACAAATGCGTCGGAGACAAATCATCCTAATTGTATCAATTCATTAATAGCGTCATATCCATTATTAGATTTTAAATAAGTATTTTTTTTTGTGTTTGTTATAAGAATAAAAGTTTTATTTAAAAAAAAATGGTTTACTTCTTATTTACCTTTTTTTCCTACTTTATACAGGATATTTTTTTTTAAAACGACCCGCTTTAGATATTTTAAAAACAAAAAAGAAATTATGAAAATATGTCAAGGAGGAAACGGTTTGACCTTTCATTCACACTTTTCATGTTTACTCCTACGCTCTCACGAATACCTCCCCAAAAATTTGAAATGGAATGTGTAGCCGTCTAAAACTTAGTCGCTACCTTATATTTAAATAAAGCGCGCATTTTTCCCGTTAGTTTGCATTCGATGCATGATGACGAGTAACATTTTTCCGCGCAACAAAAAAAAATGGCGACACGACCACGCTGTTGCTGAATATGTTTACGTTTTATCTGTTTTGTTTTTAGTAAAACAAAGTTTAAATAAATTGATTAGATTTTTAATGAATCTATCTACGTTATTGGTGTTGTGTACGTTTTGTTCAAAAAAAGTTTGATTCAGAAGAATAAACGTGCGTTTCCAAATTGAAGCATATTTGTTATCTTTTTGTACGTTTGATTTCTACGTTTCTGTTGATGAAAATCTGACTATCAAACACGTTATTCATTTATGAGTAAAAATTTGTCTTATAGAAAATTCCAAATGCATTTCATTATCCAAAGTGCAGTTTTGATATGAAAGCATTTTGATTCCGTCCACACAAAGTATGAAGGTCAGCTTAATTATCAATTCGGGTTTTGACAAATTGAACGTCTCTTATTAACACGAAGAATTTCAAGTAAGTGTTTTAATAATATTAATAATTCTTTTGTGCATTGAAGTTAATTTTAACAAACTAAAATTAGCCTAAACTGTTTGCAATTAAATGCAGTTGTGGTTATCTTTGTTTTTAACGCATTAGTTTGCAACTACATTATATTTATCTTTTTGAATTGCCGGTTGAGCGGAAAATTTACATTTCAATATCTTGAATAAATTTTTTTCGTATAGTAACGTTTTTAACGCTTGAAAAGGATTCTCGCGTTTCACGTTCATTGTTTTAAGTTCATTGAAAAAAAGTTTTAATTTTTCATTTCATACCGTAGTTTATAACTCTATTTATTACTGTAGTAGACGAATGTCAATGTGTTTTTTTTATTATTAGATTTATGTTTTGGGTTAAAATTTGTTTTAATTCCTTTAAAGGTTTTGCTTTTTTTCTCTTAATAAATAAGCTGGCGCCCATTTATTTATTATTAATTATGAGTTTAGTTGAGAAGCATCTCAATAATAGTAAGCAACAAAACATAAACCAAAAAGCAAACATTCTCATGACCCCTTAGAGTCTACGTAACATTTATCTGAACTTTAGCCAGTGCATTTTTAATGCGTTCTTAGATTAAAGAGTTTTTGGCGTTACAAATGACCCATTGTCAAATGAAACTTATCTTATATGGATTATGGTGATGTGTCACTTGCGCATTTTTTTTATTATTTAACATGAAATGATCAATTTTACATTAGGGTAAGAAAAATAATAAGTCTTTAAATATCTAAGTAAGCGTTCAAAATAACATTTTAATGAAACCGAAAAAAAAACATTTACAGAAACTGTTCAAAATGAGCCTCATTTGCCTCTCTGCAGTAGTAAAGTGGGTTAGAATTTACATTCAGACGTCGCGCAGCTACATTCAATTCTGTAACGTTTAACTTTGTCACATGATTATATTGTTTCAAACAAAAGTCACATTGTTTACGTTTCTAAATTGTTTCACGCTACGACATTCCAAAAAATACATGAAAGGGATGTATTTATGAATGCATTTTTAAAACACTCACATTGCTTCAAGTATGTTTAATTTTGTACAAAATAATTCAAGTGATAAGGTTTCTGTTACAACACTGCTAAATACAGTTGTGACGGTAATATTTTGCATGCTCCGTTTACGCGGGCTTTTCGTTGTGTCGACTTACGATAGACGGCGCCCCACTCATTGCTCCCTCTATTGCGTGTGTGTTGGCGCGCAGCCGATTTCAGATCACTTTCTTCCGGTAACTGTTGGTGGTCGAACTGGCCTGATATTTGCTGTTATGGCTGTCATCATGGGGTAATTATTCCTAAATTTCATTACCATCGGTGCTAACCGACATTTTCTTCTAGCCGTTGATGGTATAACAGACCTCGGGGAAGCACTTCAGACGGATATTTTTGTCCGATATTCACGTTCGGTCACCGTAAGTTTTTCTTCACCACGAGTAGGAGCTTATCGTAACACATGTTCGTTCTCCTTCTTCTTTGTAGACGACTTTGGGGGCCTCCAGACTACCCTTTCGTCTTACTCTCCGTTTCTATGTCTACGTACAACGTCTCATAAATAATCCTGGTGATGCTGTAACATTCACGTCTGGTGGAGAGCAACGTGCCGCATCTTATCGCACCCGCCGTTGTGAAGCGGGCCGGTTCAAAATACACCCGTTCGCCTACCTGTCGGGAACCTCTCGTCAGCGACGCTACACGAGCTATTAATATAACCAGGTATTTGTGCACGTTTTGAGTAATCAAAAGAAAAATAACCTAACTTGAATTTAGTCGCAAATTTTACTTGTACTCGAAATAAGTTACACGCCTAACGCGGAGCGCTTACGTTATTAATTTTATAATCTTTGCTGTTATTAGTTTGTGTGTAAAATAAATATTCTGTCTTTGGTCACGTAGCTGTTTAATGTTTACTTTAGAGATTGCACCCGGAGTAGAGTTTCTGTCGTGCTCTCCTTACGACTACCGTTAATTCGACAGTGGCGCCCAAATGCGATTCCCTTCGGGGTTCGTATTAAACATAAAAAAAAAGAATATAAGTTAAGTAAACGCCGTTCCACCACTAACTGTCTTTTTTTCTCTGACCCGCGACGCTGTCCGACGATCACCCTAGCTGTGGTATATCTATGTTAACGGGGGAGGCGGATGGTATTAACTTTATTATTATTAATTTTTTTTGTTTTCCACCTGCTTATCTAAACTAAAATTTACAAGTGCGTTGTACTACATTTGTTGTGTGTTTTCTCCCTTTTTTTTTAACGTAATACAGTTTTGTAACGTGAACTTTGATACATAACTTTTTGTTTCCAACGAAACATCATATTTTTAACGTTTCAAAAACGTTATACGCTATCATATTCCAAAATAATACATTACAGAGATGTAATATTAGATACATACCTAAAACATTTACATTGAAACGTGTGTGTTTACTTTCTTACGATATGCTTCAAGTTTTGATGCAACACCACTAAACACAACTCAGTAACTTTGAAACATCTATTTTTTTTTCAAACAAAAAATCACGTTTTGAAAGTTTTCAAAATGTTATAGGCTATCACATTAAAAAAATACATTACAGAGAAGTATTAATGGATATATACCTAAAACATTCACATTAAAACGTGTATTTTTAATTTTTTACAATATGTTTCAAGTTTTGGTGGAACAACATTAAACACAACTCTGTAATATTAACTTTGATACATGACTATTTTGTTTCAAAAAAAAGATCACATTTTAACCTTTCTATACTTTATCACATTCTAAAAAAATACATTACAGAGATGTATTTTTGGATACACATCAAAAATAGTCACATTTAAACGTGTATGTTTTGTAATTTATGTAACATATCAACTGGAACGTTTATTAGACCTTACCATTTATTTGTTTTTGAAAGAAATGTACCAGTTATGTGTCTTTAGTTTAATTTGTAACTATAATGTAACATTAAGAAACGTTTCTGGATGTACACTCATGAAATTTAAAACTTGGTCACCACAACTTCTGTAAACAAAAGTTTGCACATTGTGAAGCGGGCTTAAGGGTATCATTTACAATTCTAACAGCAGGTAGTATCAGCAGGGGTTATCTTATAGAAGGACTGTAGAATGAATCATTACACTAAGCACGTTTTAGAAAATAGGTAATTTACGTTGCTTACTTAATTTTTTCTTTAAAGAATATATTTGAAGGTATCGCTAATTAAACACCATAGCTCGATTAATTATCGAATCAAAATTTTGTTTAGGAAATGTTTACAAAATAAAATTAGAAATAATTTTGATTTAAAAAACGTCTACAAGCAATAACTTTTAAATTAAATCAAAAACTAAACATGGTTATTTGGGTTGACTGATTATTACTTATTTTTAAATAAATCTAACCTACTAATTATTGTAAGTTATTAAAAAAAATCATTAAACTCTCTATTCATAATATTTAGTCCTTACAAAATGTATATTTTATGACGTTTCATTTTTTTCTGTAGTTAATATAAAAAGTGAAAATAAAAACTAAGGCAATTCTTATTGTCAACGTATATATTTAGTTTTTTGACAAGAATTTATTACATAATTATAATTAAGATACCAAGTTATAGTTTAAAATTAAATGAAAACTTTTTTTTTGTATAAAGGTATTACTATATAAATAAATATAAGAAATCAATAATGGGTGTGACCTCCATTATTATTGATACATTCTTGGAGGCGTCTGCTCATTGACGCTATCAAGGTATCAATATAATTAATATTAATCGTTTCCCATGCGGTATCAATGGCTGCAATTAGTGCATTACGGTTTACTGGTATAAAATTTGGCCCTTGTTGTCTTCGGATAACAGCAAGTATTTGAGACCAAACATTTTCGATAATGTTAAAATCTGGGCTTTTTGCTGAACTATTTTTTGAAGAAAGTATAGTGAAATAAGAATTCTTACTTGTTGAAAAATATAATCTTCGTCTGGATAAAACACTTCGACTGAAGGTTTCATAATAGTTTCCAAAATATCTAAAATTCTAAAAACTTTTAGTAGTCCATCGTTGAGGCTATTGAACGTTTTTTCGTCGCTAAAAATCACTCGATTCCAAAATTCCAAAGGTTCGTTTACATATCGCCTTGCAAATTACAGACGACGTCTCATATTTTCGTCACTGAGAACTTCTTTCGCAGCAGCATTATACTTCTTTATTCCCATCTCCTTTAATTTTTTGTGCAGTTATACGGCATCCGGGAAAATGTGTATCTGCTATAGCCCTGGAGTATGTAGCAAATGGTTGTTCTGTTACGTAATGAAACAACTCGAGATCTTGAGCACGTGTAGATACTTTAGGTCTACCACTTCCGATGGCTCTTTCCAAAGTGTGTTTAAAATTCCATTTTACTCGGTAATGCCCTACGGTGCTTTTTGGTATATTTAACATAGTGAAATTTTACGCACGCTACGGCTCGCCGCTAATTCCGAAACAATCCGCGCTTTCAAATCAGCACCGAGATGAGGTGGCATTTTCACAACACTTGAAATTTTAAACTAAAATGGAATTTACATTTCTTACTTTATTTATTGGTTCACACTACCCTTTCTCAAACAGTAGGTAATTGTTTATTTATTACATACTTCTAATGACCAATGTAACAACCCTTAGAGCAATATGACTCAAAGGAAGTAAATTAAACAAGCAAGGATATTCTATTGTTATTAAAACTTATTCATAAAGTAAAAGCCATTTCCTTATAATGCTAATGGACAGGATTTTCTTTTAAGTATTAAGATTACAATAGAGGACTTATAAACTTTCAAATATATCTAATTATAAATATTTACACTGCAATTGCGCTTTTCCCTTAATAATTTCTTAGCAATAACATACACGTTCTTGGTTTTAAGTTGTCATAAATTTGATATGATATAAATTTGTGTTTCTAATATTACATCACAAACTAATCTTTATTCGCCAAAAAATTGTTGCTTAAGTTGTAAAGCTTCGTACACACCTGAACAACAAACCGAGCAACAAACATAACAACGAACCGAAAGTCAAACAGAACGACAAACGATCTTTTTGATTTCCACAATCCGAACAACAAACGGAACGTTTGTGCTGTTCCCATAATTATTTTCAGTAGTTTTCAGTTCATATATATTTATTATTGAGAAGAAAAATTGCGGAAAACAAGAAGATAGTGCCAACCAAATTTTTACGCACAAAGAAGAGTAAAAATTATAATTTACTTCGCTTTTTTTTTATTTTGAAATTTCCCGCCCAAATGATGCTAATAGGGACATCATTTTTTCTTGCATTCTTAAACACTGATTAATTTAAAACATTTTTTTTCTGTCAACTCCATAATATTACCTAAAACACAACAAACCCACAAAAGGGAGGACAAAAAATAAATAATTTAATTCTCCCGCATAAGTTTGTTCGCCGTTTTGTTTAGATTCGTCCAAACCTGCAAACGCATTCGCGCGCATTTTCTTTGATGTCGGAGAAAAACCGAAAAGTTGCGGGAACGCCGCAAACCGTTCGTGGAACAATCAAGACTTGCGAATCTGTTCTAAAATTCGTACGTAGCACCGTCCAAATTAATGTTCCGATTGCCGTTCGGTTCGTTGTTCTGTTTGTTCCTCGGTTTGTTGTTCAGGTGTGTACGAAGCTTTACAATAAGCATATTAATATGAACTATATCTTATGAAAGGAGAGTTATGTAACTATAATTAACGACTTAACGTTACGTTAGTAGATTCCATTTACTATTTACACATATTTTCTTGGAACATTCGATAATTAACTATCGGGATATGATGACCCTATACTTCGCAGGTTGTGCGCAACTGGATACAAGCAAATAACTTGGAGCTGTTACCCTGGCCAGCAAAAAGCCCAGATTTTAACATTATCGAAAATGTTTGGGCTCGAATACTTGCTGTTATCCGAAGACAACAAGGGCCAAATTTTATACCAGTAAACCGTAATGCACTAATTGCAGCCATTGATACCGCATGGGAAACGATTAATATTAATTATATTGATACCTTGATAGCGTCAATGAGCAGACGCCTCCAAGAATGTATCAATAATAATGGAGGTCACACCCATTATTGATTTCTTATATTTATTTATATAGTAATACCTTTATTTTAAAAAAACGTTTTCATTTAATTTTAAACTATAACTTGGTATCTTAATTATAATTATGTAATAAATTCTTGTCAAAAACTAAATATATACGTTGACAATAAGAATTGCCTTAGTTTTTATTTTCACTTTTATATTAACTACAGAAAAAAATGAAACGTCATAAAATATACATTTTGTAAGGACTAAATATTATGAATAGAGAGTTTAATGATTTTTTTAATAACTTACAATAATTAGTAGGTTAGATTTATTTAAAAATAAGTAATAATCAGTCAACCCAAATAACCATGTTTAGTTTTTGATTTAATTTAAAAGTTATTGCTTGTAGACGTTTTTTAAATCAAAATTATTTCTAATTTTATTTTGTAAACATTTCCTAAACAAAATTTTGATTCGATAATTAATCGAGCTATGGTGTTTAATTAGCGATACCTTCAAATATATTCTTTAAAAAAAAAATTAAGTAAGCAACGTAAATTATCTATTTTCTAAAACGTGCTTAGTGTAATGATTCATTCTACAGTCCTTCTATAAGATAACCCCTGCTGAGACTACCTGCTGTTAGAATTGTAAATGATACCCTTAAGCCCGCTTCACAATGTGCAAACTTTTGTTTACAGAAATTGTGGTGTCCAAGTTTTAAATTTCATGAGTGTACTGTGTTTAGTGGGCACTATTTCTTAAATAGTTTATAATGGTAAGTACTGAAATAAGTTATTATTTGTTGATCGAAAAAAAGTAAAATTATATACTTCAGAAGACGGATGGAATGGATTTTGCTATAATCGATTTGTAATCTGCACCTTAAAGACGCTTGCAAAGGTCGAACAATATTCGCAATTGAATCTAAAATCGTTGCATAATTATATAATTAAAACCACAAACGATACCAAAACACCCCTTCAGCTCAATTATTATCTTTACGTATTTTCGGGACCAGCTACATTTAAAAAGCTATCAGAATTGTTTGTCTCCTTCGGAAAAAAGCACCGTTTTATCAAGGTAAAATAAATTAATGAACAAAGGATCACATTAATCATGAAAGTTTGTTTTACAGTTTCACGATATTGTGTAGATGCTAAAGCCTAAAACGAGTTTTGCGGGTTTCCCAAAGAGTATGTCATATCTGACCTCAGCAAGGCGACATTTTCCTCTCGCGGGTTGTTATCGCTCACGCTGTCAAGAGATATCGCTCATTAATCTTGTTCAACTATGCTAAACTTATGCTCTAAGAAGATTAAGATATATTGTTAAATAAAACGCGTGACGTGTATTTGCTCAAATGCAATTGCGCCGTTTAATTCAAAACCGTTTTGTGCATCAATAATGAAGTCGTTACTCATTTCCTTCTCAAGATTAATGGATAGACCGACCGTCGACATAAACATTACAAATTCAAACAAAAAGAGACCATTTGCAGCAGGTGTGGCACTAACTACTGTTTGTTTCATTACCTTTCCGTCTACTTTAACGACAAGAAGGCTAATAAAGTATTCAGTTGCTGTTTTCAGGATAATATATGTATTCATCTTGAATCCTTTGTTTTATTTCTCGAGGATTAACCTAAATCTACTCATCTACGTATCTATCCGAAACAATAATTAATTAAAACCAACGCGAAATATTATATATGAAATTAATTTTTGTCGGTTGTCTCGAATTTTTATTTCTCCCTCCTTTCGCGAAATCAATTTAATTGATAAACAAGCCGCGTCCTAAATGAAACTCCTCGAGTTTTATGCGAATTTTCATTTTGTCGAAAGGAATACTTTTGCATGTATTTATAAAACAATGATTAAAACCCTCATTTAATTAACATCCACCTTCTTCGTTTTGCTTTCACTCAGCATTCATTTATCGTGAAACTCAATTAGGCTCACAGTTTTTATTCCTGCAGGGACCGACTAAATTGTTGTTTCTCGTCTACTTCATTTTTTGTGTTGTCTAACAAAGAGTCCGTCGGCACGAAGAGAGGGAAATTTTACTATAACAAACAATTTTGTTTGCCGATTTTTTTTTTTTTTTTTTTTTGAGTGTATGAAGCTAAATTTTTTTGTGCACGTGAGGGAACGCCCTGCTTTAATACTGCGGTAATGCGAATTTAAATTTACCCGGTGAAGGGTTTTTTGGTTATATAAAAGTCACATACACAAATAACGTTTGCGTTTAATCAAAATCTCGTCAGTTATTTAAAATTAGTTGAATTGGGACAATTTTATTGATTATACGTTAGTAACCGACCGTTGTATTATAAGGGAACCAAAAGTTCATAAAGACAACTGACAATTGAAACCGGGAAATTTTATACAAATGCGTAAACGTGACATTATGTAACTTTAAGATTCAAGAATTTTTGCTAAATCCCACATTACTACCAAGAATATGTTAAAAGGGCAGCTTGGTAAAGAAATTAAATTAGGTAACATTTGTTTTGTTATTTTAACATGTTTTTTTTATTTTTGTTATCTATCTATAGCTAGATAGGAAGCTAGATGGATAACTAAACAGATGGCTAAATTGATAGCTAGATCGATGGCCAGATGAATAACTTGATAGATAGCTGGATGGATAACTAAATAGATAGCTAAATGAATAGCTTGTTACGGTTTTATTTCCCGTATTTAGGTTGTAGGTCGTAAGCCGTTTTAGAACGTGTGTGGCAAGTAGTACACTGCGTACTTGGCGCGCACGCTGCAAACAAAGAACAATTTTTGTACACACCGGGGGACTTCACCCTCTATCTTTGTTTAATTATTTCATACAGTAATTATATAAATTAATATACTCTTCGACAACTAGCTAGGGTCACCTGAAATAAGTGGAGGCTTTCCCGGACGCTCAACCTAGTTGGCATCCCAATGAGCTAGATTGGGGGCACCTAATAAAGCTACTCTCTCCACCTGCATCATGTTATTCAGATAGCCCGCAACACCCCTTTGCGAGTAACCCTACCTGAAGGAACCAAGACATTGTGTCGGGCATTTGTGCACCGGGAGTGAATGATTAAATGTTATTCAAATACACCAAACAACCTTTCTGTTGCCGGCTAACTACTGACTTGCGTCTCCACTATCGGTCTACTCAAATTTCATCATTTTCTAAATTATAATAAAATATAATCTCATATTTCTCACTATTAAAAATAAATCTTATTTTATCTGACAGTCACTCTGACGAAACCTCCGCACTCTATATTTTTATATCCCATTATGCCTTTCTACAGGAAGGCATTTTTTATAAACCAGATGTGAATTAAACAAAAACAACAACATACAACAAATAATTATAAACTTCTAAAAAGAAATCAAAAACAGAAAACATAATAAAAGCTGTCAATACCGTCGCTAGCAGAATACTTTTATTTCCGGAATAACTCGACGTATTACAGCTAAGTTTTAGTATTTAAATTACTTACTCATAAATCATAAAATGTATGAAGCTCGAGTACAGATGACATAAACGGCTCGATAGTTAATATTTAAGTTACTTTTATTCGGTGTATTCTCGTCAACCAGAAGTTTGTTTAAATCAGCTCAGCAAGGGCTGGGGTGCTTAATTTAGTACTTATCCTTTTTTTTTGTTGTTTAGATTTACTGTAACTTGCCGTGTGTAAATGATATGTGTATGCAGAGCCTTAATAGTAGCTACTTTTTTTGTTTAATTTGAATGAGAACTCTAAATTCAAGCGTTTAACTAAAGCTTGCCTAAAATTCAACATCTTCACTAAAAGCCTGATTTATTGTAAGCAAGGCTGTTGCTAACGCAAGTAACTATTTGCGGCAGTTTCTCTATTTCTGTCACATTATTCTACTATTTTTATTTTTAAATTTGTTTGTTATACTGTATTGTTTGTCTCTCTGTCTCTCTTTCTCTCTCTCTCTTTCTCTCTGGTTTGTGTTCTATTTGGCATATTAAATTTTAAGTAATACCTGTTGATGTTCTGTTAGACCTTGTTAGACCAGCAGTCAGAATTATTATAACTATTTAGGAATCTACGCAACTCCCCGACAACGTCGGACGCTGATGCTCTAACAATTCCTAGATTCCCAAAGTGGTCCAGGTGGACCCCCAGGGGTCCACGGGAGCCCGATAGGGGTCTACGCTTGCGTGGAAAAAAAATGGGGGTCCACAACTCGTTAACGGGGGTCTATAAAAATGTATTAGGTGACCCGACTTGACTTCTCCTATGAATAAGGGAGACAATAATATATATAGGCAGACAATATTATAAGAAGCTTGACTTCTCCTATGAATATAGGAAGACAATATTATAAGAAGCTCAGCAATTATTTTTGTAAGAACTTGCATATTCCATATTCAGAAAGAGCGTGTCAAGACTCGCCGATGCCGCGCCGCCCGCCCGCCTAGTTAAAGTCGTGTCTGAACTTGCATGAACTTGTTGGATTTTTCTTTAATATAAATACGAATGCGAATGATAAACATTACTCAGTTGTTTCCGGAATTTCAAAAAGAAATTGTACCTATATAAGTGTTCACCAGTGACGGAAGTAGTTTTCAGACTTTTGAAAATTAAAGTGAATTGATATTATTGTTTGCCAGTGTTGGAAAAGTAAGTACCTACCTATCTATTTGTTAGCAACTTGTATCTTAAAAGCCACTTCTATTATGTTTGTTAAATCATTTTAAGATTACTTAACAAACATTTTTTTCATATTTACAGGTAAGTAATTGATACGAAACATGGCTGAATCTAAGAAGAAGTGTCGACAGTACAGTGTTGAATATTTGAAATTTGATTTTCTTCCATCAAATACAGACAAGCGATTGCCCATGTGTCTTTTATGCAACAAAGTCTTGAGCAATGACTCTATGAAACCATCGAAGCTGGAAGATCATCTAAGAAGGTGTCATCCTGACAAAATAGGTAAGGATTTGAAATATTTCCAAACATTGAAGGAAAAGTAAGAAAAGAGACCCACCGTGCATAGTATGTTCGCTTCAACCTCTGAAAGCAACGACGATGGCTTGCGGGCATCTTACAATATCTCATTACTTATAGCAAAATCTGGGAAACCGCATACCATTGGAGAGGAGTTAATTTTGCCTGCTGTTGAAGAGGTCTTAAAAACTGTCCTGCACAAATCTTCATTTGACATACTTAAAAGAATTCCTTTGAGTAACAACACTGTACAAAGACGTATTGATGAAATGAGCTCTGATGTTGAAAGTTTCTTGTGTAATTATCTGCAAACAACTCATTTTTCTATTCAACTGGACGAGTCAACTTTACCTGGCAATGAAGCATTATTATTGGCATATGTTCGATTTATCAAAGGCGAACAAATGTTTGAAGAGTTACTATTCGCGAAAACTTTGAAGACTGACACTAAAGGTGAATCAATTTTTAATGTTCTGAATGATTTTTTACGGAAAAATCAATTGTATTCACAAACATTATTTCGGTGGCAACAGATGGAGCTCCTGCCATGGTCGGGCGATATCGTGGGTTTATAAGTCATCTTAAAAGGATTATACCAGAGGTAATTGCAATTCACTGTGTCATCCACCGACAACATCTAGTAGCGAAAAATTGAGTGATAGATTGCACCAAGCGCTTCAATTTGTGATTAATGCAGTTAACAAAATAAGAAGCAATGCATTAAATACGCGCTTATTTGCACAGTTGTGCGAAGAAAATGATGAGGAATCCAACGATTGCTGCTACATACCGAAGTACGCTGGTTGTCGAAAGGTGCATGTCTATCAAGATTCTATTTGCTTTTCGACTCTGTTTTAGAGTTTCTGAACACTAAAGATCCTGTTTTAAAAGAAAACCTCATGAATTTCAAAGCAGACATTGCGTATTTGACAGATTTGTTCAAAAAATTCAATGACCTCAACCTACAGTTACAAGGGGACAGCCTCAATTTGATAAAAACAAAGAGTGAAATTTCAGCTTTTCTTGGTAAACTGAAACTTATGAAGCAAAATATTGGTCGACGTGAATTTTCCCAGTTTCCAAATTTATCGCAGGTAGAATGCCTCGACGAAGATATTCAAACGTATGTTCAACATTTGATTGCCCTGTATGATGATTTTAAAATCAGATTTGAAGACATTCTGTCGATGGATATACCACCATGGATAATAAATCCATATGATGAAACTGAAGTGGAAAATGTGGTACTGCAAGAAGAGCTACTCGAGCTTAGCACTAATGAGGAGCTCAAAGTAGCATTCAAAAGAGGGTATCAATCATTTTGGCTGCAGGCACAAATACCTGAAAAATATCCAGGAATGTGGGGAATTGTGCAAAAATTTCTCATAGTGTTTCCTTCGTCATATCTTGTCGAACGCAATTTTAGTGCCGTAACAAACTTGTTGATAAAAAAACGGAGCAGATTAAATATTACAGAGCGAGGAGATTTACGGTTATACTTAACTAAACTCAAGCCAAATATTGATAATTTGCTGTCAATTCACCAAGTACATCCCTCCCATTAAAATTATAACTTTTATCTCAGATTACAATGGTAATCTGAGATAAAATTTTGATTCTACTAAGACTGTTATAACAACATAATTAAAAGTGTAGTAATTTTTGTGTTTGAATAAATAGCTACAAAACAAGAAAATGTTTATTTTACTTTTACCACTCCGAAGTGGGAGATTATTGGTTTCTTGTACTGTGAGTCAATCTTAGAATACAAAAAGTAAAGTAGGAATCCAACTGTTGGATGAAGACGCTTTTAGACTGGCTTTGAAACTTAGCTTGAATGACAATACTCACAGCATAATCAAAGCAATATAAATTCTCACCTTTTTTCGAAAACTTTCAACTCATAGTTGATTGAAAAATAGCCACAACACAGATTTACATAGACATATACTTTTTTCGGGTTTTGGAAGTATGTTAGTAAATGTAATAGCTGCAGGGGGTCCACCAGATCCAGCAAAATGTTTAAAGTGGTCTATGAGAAAGAAAAGTATAGGAACCTCTACGTCTAACTACTATAAAAATTTTTATCTTCCACCAATTTAGTGCGCTACATGGAACCAAATCCCCTTAATTTTTCTTTCTAAGTTTTACCGCTAAACCCGTCGCTTTTTTTGATATTTTGTAAACTACAACCGTAACAAGCTAAATGAGTAGCTAGATCAATAGCAGATAGGTAGATGGATATCTAATATCTAGACTAATAGCTAGATGATTAGTGTCACCTCTGTTCGGTGAAAAGTAATTTTAGTATTTTTAAGGTAGTCGATAATGAGGAGATGAGGAACACGTAGTAAAAGCATGTACAAAGCTTAGCGGAGTAATGTTGTTAAATAATACAACCGCCAGTAACGAAAGTGCGCAAATTGTTATTCACGTTAACTATTGAAAGGTGATTCGTATACGTGTGTTAAAGTTACGAATATAATCAAAATAAGGAACAACAACGCTAGCGGACTAATTAACATCTCTACCCTGCAATCTAAATATGGAAATGCAGTATCGTGAATGTCTATTTTTTTCAATAAATTTGGCATAATAACAGACAGTTCTTATTTTAAGTAATTTAGTGTAACAACGACATAAATTTGTATTTGATGTATACCGAAAATAGATTATTTGTCTTACCAGAAGAACCAATTGTAAGTAATCTGATTGTTTATTCTGGAAAATTATCGTGCTTGAGTGATTTTGTGTGCCGTTACGAATAACCCAAAATTAAGTTAGAAAATGTCCTTGCGTACGTTTAATTTTTTTGTTTGTTTGATTTTGTTTGATAATATCGTATTGTTCACAATGAACTAACCAAGATAGGGTTGGTGAATTTCCAATCCGTTGTAGATTACTTATTTTGGTATAAACAAAACCCACCGTCGCATTTTGTTCAGGAAGTTTGTGAATTTTGTAACTAGTTTTTAAGTAATCTCGGTATAATCTCCGTTCACTAGTGAAATAGTTATTTGTAAGACACACTTGCATTTAAATAAAAAATCATACGCCATTTATGTTTCTTTTTTTTTAAAGCGCTTTCTTTCAAGTCTTTGCATTTTTTCCTAGATTTTTTAGTAAGCATTTGTTAAACATTTAAAAATATTTGGGTGGTCTCTAACAAAATCTCGATAGTGGTTTGTGATAAGGGCCATTAGTCTTCCGTAAATGTAAGTGAAAGACATTTTGTTAGACCTATCCTTGGCCCTTGGTTTAAATTTAAATCTAACCGCCTTCACCGTAAGTACACGTTGTTTTCTTTTTTCTTTTGTGATTGTATTATTTCTAATTATGGCGTATGTTTTAACACGTGCGTTGACCTTATACTCTCACCCGGATAACCCTAGGGATGCTGGAATGGCTATTTAAGAACCTTTCGTTACATAACTTCTTCAGTAGCACGGTTTTGCATTCAAATAAGCTGCCGACAGCTGGTGAACTCCACAGGCCTACCGACTCGTTCATGTTGCATACTTGTTACTTTGAGGAAACCTATTTGTTATTCGTTCTTCACTATAAACCTCCTTTACAAAAAATCCTGGAATTACCTACCTTCTAAAACTGTCAAATACTGTCGCTAGTAAGAACGTTTATTCTCCGAACTGCATACTACTAGAACACAGCTAAGTTTTAATGTTTAAGTATCCTACTCAACATCAATGCGTATGAAACTCACGTACACGTAACATTATACGGTTTGAGCTTGGGCGCTTTACATGTGGATAAAGCTAAAACAAAGAACCTTTTGGGTTGGCGGGAGATACTTACCTTCTTTATTCCGAGTTTAAGTTAGTATTAAGTCACCGTGTGTAAGTGACGTGTGTACGTTAAGTTTTCTTAGTAACCAATCCTCAATTTGAATGCTAATTTTAAATTTGGGGTGTAACTACAAAACTTATTTGAATTCAACACATTTAATCGTAAACTTTAATTATTGTTGTTGCTGACGCACGTACTCATATACGACAGCCTCTCTATTTCTGTCACATTATTTTAGTACTTTTAAGATTTGTTTGCTATATTGAATTGTCTATTTGTCTCACTGATTTGTGTTCGTTTTAACGTATTAGACTTTTTAGTAATTGAATTCCTGTTGGTCGGTTTTATTTCTCTCTATTACCTAGCAGGTGGCGCTACGTCAGGCAGCAGTTATTTCTTTTCAGTTCCTCAAGGGCCTCCCCAGGTCACCGATTAAACCGGACACTGCTGCGCTAACTACTACAAATACTGAACCCTTCACGGGTTTAGTGCGATACTTTTAGCCAAATAGTGTTTTTTTTTCTCTCTAGGTTGTATCGCCAGAGCCGTCGCTTTTTTATTATTATTTGTGAACCACAACCGTTACATGTTTTTAAATTAATAAAAAATTTGTTTTATAACAAATTCAAGAAATTAAAATACATTTCTCCTAACTCCCACATCCTAGTTTTCAATATTTTTTTTCTTTTCTCTAACAATTTCAAGTTTTAATACGAATGTATCATCTTTCTTTTTTTTTTGTATCTAATCTCTTCTCTTATTTATCTTTCTCATCTACTCTCTCCTCTTTTCTCCTTGTCTCAATAGCGCCCTTCTTTTTATTCTTTCTTCTTTTAGTTCACCACTCTCCTCCCTCAAATGTTTTCCACTCTTTTCCACACAACCTACACTTTCTGTCTTTGTTCTTCTACCAATACTTATTTTTCCTTTCTTTATTTCCTACTCTAAATCTTGTTATTAGTCTTTTTTCTCTTAACCTTCTTTTTCCCGTTAGATAACTGTGTTTCCCTTCTATCCTTATCTGCCAATATTTCTCTTTGTACTTTTCTTCTTTTATTTTCTCCGCTTTCTCTTGTGTTTGTAAATCCTGATATCTCCCCGTCTCCGCACATTTTTTTCTTGCTTTACTCTTTATTTTTTTTCTTTCGCGTATCCTTCTTTTCTACAGCCTTTACCTTCTCTTTACCTCTTCTCCATATTTCCCATTTTGCATTTCTATTTGCTTTCAGCATTGATATAATATCTCATTCTGTATCTCACTTTCCATTTTCTCTTCATACCTCATCGCCCTTCTTCCTTTCTAAATCCTTAACCTCTACAATTTTACCTCTTTTTCCATTAGATATCCAAGTATTTTTCTCTCTAGTTTTAGCGTCTATTTCCAATATTTCTGTTGAATTTCCGCTAGCTCCTTCTATCCTTATATCTTAGCCCCATACGTCATTACTCTTCTAAATACCCTATATAATAGATATCTCATTTTCTTTTAGGTTTTTTCCAAATATTATTTTTTCCATCCCCCATACCTGTTCTATTACTTTGATATGATCTTTATCCTAGTTATCATAGCTTTTCATACATTCCAAATATCTGTATTTGTCTATTTTCTCTAATTTTTCTGCTACCAACCACCGTTTCACTTTTCTTTTTCTCCTTTTCTTTAAACTCCTTAATTTTTGTCTTTCCCACATTCGTTTACAACTTTTTCCTTTTTTATCGTTTTTACCATTCTCTTCATCTCTTCCTCCTTTTTCGTTACCGCCACTATGTAATCCGCGTACGTAAGTACTCAAACTTTCTTTTTTCCCACCATTATTTCCTTCAATTGTTGCTTTTCCAATTTTTCTTCTATATCTCCTATATACAAAGCAAATAAACCGGACTCATTGGACATCCCTGTCTTAACCCTCACCTTGTTCTGAATTCATTTCCTAACTCTCATCCCACTCTTGTCCTGCAAAAACTTTCCTTATAACTTTCTTTTATTGCTTTTACTATGTTCTCGTTTATCTCTCTTCTTCTCATGTATTTCAAAAGTTATTCTCTCTCCACCCTGTGAAATGACAGTTTCAAGTCCATAAATTTTTCATACAATTTTCAATCTTTGTTCTTATTTTTTCATACATTCTTTTCTCCCTATTTGTTTTTGTCTTTTTTATGTTTGTTTTCCTTTTTGTATGTCTCCTCTTCTACTACTGTCATTTCCAACTTTTCCTGTTCCTTAATCTCTATGTCGTTTAATACTATTTCATTGGCTATTAGATAATCTATCACCGACTCTTCTTTCTCCCCTATAAACGTAAAATTTTCTTTACCACTTCCTCCGTGTTGCCATTTATTATTGTCCATTCTTTTCTATACTTTTTTTGTTTCTTGTAATTCTCCTTTTTACATGCCAATTTATCATTATTCGCCCTCTTCTCAAATCCTTTTGTTGAAATCCCCTCCTATCATTATTTTTTCTTCTTCTTTCGCTTTTACCATTTTTTCTATTTTTGCTCTGGCAGCCTCTATCTTCCTTCCATATACTTTTATTAAGCGCTTTCATAATTTTTTCTTTTCTTTTCCCTTTTATTTTCTATTCCCTCCTAACTTCTACAATTAGTCCCCTCCTTGCGTTTTCCATCTTTTCTCTTTTTTCCGCGAATTGTAGCTGCCATATTAACTCTTCAGGTATCTTATTTTCCACTTTTCCCAATCTTTCTTCTCCATCTAGGTTGCCACCAGCTCTACCATTTAAAAATTCCATACGTATATCAAAAAATTCTTTTCCTTTGCTTTCATTCCTGCCACATTCCAAAATAATATCCTGTTTTTTCTTTTTTACCTTTTTACGTTTTTTTACTTTTTTTTCATTTTCTATGGTAATCTGTCTATCTTTTTACTTCTTCTGAACGTTTTATATAACCGTTTTTTTCTTTCTAGAATTAAAATCCGTGTTTTCAAATTTAGACATTTTTCTATTTTTCTCGTGTCTGTTTAACCCCACACTTTTTCTTTTAATTATTTTTTAGTTCTCATAGGTTTTTTGATCAAATCTGACTTATTAAATAGGTCAAAAAAACTTATAACCCCAAATATTATAAATAGTGTAAGAGATTCCTGTAGATAGACTCCACCTTTATAAATTTACTTTTCCAATAAATTTACAATGTTAATTTATTGTTTTTATACCGTGTAAGTGAAAAGTAGTTGAAAAACAATAAAAAATATTGCATTACCTCCTAATAAAATTGTTAAAGAGGCTTTTACCTCTCTGTAAAAGATGATAGTGAAAAATTGAATTTTAGAATAAAATGTAGTTTATTTAACCTGGTAAGTAGTCAATTGCTGCTGGAGTATAATAATTAATAATGTAGAAGAGGTTTCAGGGTTTGGTAGTTGAACAAGAAGTAAACGTAAATGAGAAGGTAAACAGTGTGGTGTTGCAAACTCTACCGATACGTTCAGCCAAATCCAAACGGAGTATTATAGAACAAATAAAGGCAAAACTCTCCGAAACAAATTTAATTACTTTGCAACTTTTTGATTTAGAAAACAAAAAAATTTGTCGTATGGAATTGTCTTGGATGAAACAAATTTAATTACTTGCTCCAGACTATCACGAACAGAGAGAAATAATAGTATTAGGTATATAAAGTGCAAGAACTAATTTACGGTTAATGATAGGAGAGAGCGAGGTACATTGATACAATTTTTCTACTGATTATGATTGTGTCGAAGAAAAATATTTATCGCGATTTTTGAATACTAGGTATATAGGCTGTACATCTTTCTTTCAAACGATTACCTATTTGAGGGAAAAGCAAAAACAACTTGGTAGTTTTCACAATTTTTTAAATGGTTAGATTTGTATCAAACTGCCTCTCTAGTGGGGTAAATTGATACTGCCCTGGGGCACATTGATACCATACAGAAGTTAAACATGTTTATTATGAATATCAACTAAAAAACAAGCTTTTGTTGTGTAATATTTATCTATTGAATTACTAGATTAGGAACTGATGAAAAATAAAAGATTTATTCTGGCGAAGTGTACCACCAGCAGCCATGGGTTTGGGTAGTTTGAATACCATATCTCCTCGAAGTACTAAACTAATGTCTTGAACGTCAGGAAAACAAATGTTCCATTCTCAGTTTTCTTTTTCCGTAAAAATTGACTTCCATCTCAGTGTCACTATAAATTGTGGTGATTTGTCCAGCAAAATGAATAACTGTTCTCTTTGTTGGAAACTTGACGACAATATAATCGCCTACATTCAGTTGATCATCGTCGCACAACCCTAATAGCTCTTCATCACTGATATCATTAATCGAATCAGATAAGCTCATTTCGACTTCGTTTTCACTTTCAGATGAACTTCGGATATTTTGAGTCTTTTGTTTGGAATCAAATTTCACTTTCTTGGAGACTTGCTTGATTTTTTTCAGATTTCTTTTTTCCCGCGATTTCTTCTAGTCTCACCTTTTCTGGTGTTGTCGTGTATATACGAGATTTTCCTTGCCTCTGCCTAGCTGTTTTTTTCCTTGGCAGTGCTTTGGGAAATGGCTTAATCTGTTCAGGAGATACCAACTTTGTTAGTGTTAAGCACTTAGTGCTATCAACAATTTTACTGCTAGCTATTATTGAAGATGCAGTAGGTAGGAATTCTTCTTGCCCTTCAGATGAGGAAGTGGTTGGTATCGGTTCTGCTCCATTCTCAAAATTACTATTCTCTTGAAGTACCGACATATTTTCGGTCTCTATGACTTCTTCGCGATCAGTTACAGCAGATAAAATAAAGTCTTCATCTGTAAAAACTAAACGGTTGATTGGCCAAAGTCCTGGTTTTTCAAAACATTTTATGATATTTTTGGGTGTGAAAGAGCTTAAATATGCCTTGTTTGCTAACCCTGGTATATGATAAATAGATATCTGTTTACCAGGATTGGATGACATCCAGTCATTGAATGCACTTCTAAAGTGTGCTTTGAATGGTCCGAATACTGCGATGTCCAAAGGTTGTAACCTATGTGACGTGTGTGGAGGAAACGAAAGAAGGGTAATTCCATTATCTCTGCAAAATACTATAGTTTCAATTGTACAATGGGACTCGTGGTTATCAAGTAAAATCAAAATGCGTCGTTCCTTCGACGAGCCAGTATCGTTTTGAATGTGTTTGACCACATTCAAGAATATATCTCCCGTCATCCAACCTGATTTTGAAGATAATCCCAATGATCCCAGTGGAGCACCATTTATAAAATAACTTTTATATTTCACCCTCGGAAATACAAATGCAGGTGGTATGGTGGAACCTGTTGCACTGATAATACCACAGAAGGTCACTAGTTGTCCACGTTCTCCTGACACGATCTGACCAACTTGTTTTCTTCCTGAAAATGTTTGAACATCAACTTCATCTCACATATTATAATAAATAATGTTCATTTTACCTGACTCTGCAATAACCTTAGGCGTGGAGAGCACTGTGGTAATCCCAGTCTCATCTATATTGTATATTCTATCTGGTGAAAATTTGTAGGTCTGCATTACAATCATGTAATTATCAAAAAAAAAATTCGCCGACTGTTGTCCTATTAAAAGCAGTTGCCCTAGCTAAGCTCGTATTTTCAGGAGAGCGCAGACTAAGGGACGGGTGTCTTTTCATAAAGGACTGCATCCAAAATTTGCCAGCAATTTTATTTACCTCCCATCTTTCCGAAATGGAACAGTTTGGTAGTAACTTGGCATATTGATAAGCCAATTCTCTGGCTTGACGATATGTCAGACCATAATGCATACGAGACGATGTCACTAAATATTTCTCGAGTTCACATTCCTCTTCAACAGAAAATACTTGTTGACTTGTATATTTAGAGTGATATCTTCTCATCTGTTTTTCGTCCATAGCTTCATCTTCATATGCAGAGTCATCTGAAACCTCTGGATTTATATTTTCATGAATTTTTCTATATTTTTCGATTCTATGTTGAAGTGTAGCAGATTTCAAATTATGATGAGCGGCTGCAGCTCTGATTGATTTGTGATATTTAATCACGTCAGTTATTGCAGCCTTTATAGCTTCTTCATCAATTAATGCTCTTTGAGTCTTTTTGTGGTAGGTGCGAAACATTTCCATCAACCTAAAACAAGTAACACATCCTCATATAACATATTACACCTCATTATAATAAGTAAATTATCATATAGACATTGGGCGAGGCACATTGATACAGTGCGAGTCACATTGATACAGTGCAAGGCACATTGATACACTGTATCTATGTGCTTCCCTTATATATGTATCAATCTGCCCCAAACGCCCTCTGACACAAATTATCACATGTTGCACAGCTAACCTTAAAGTACAGACATTTGGTTGCAAACAATGTTTGAATAATACTTACGTTTGGGAATGACGACACAAGCAATTCTCTATTAGCACCACGTTAGTAAAAACACAAACATGTAAAAAGTAATAAAAAATTACTTTCTCACGCGAAAATGACACAACACATGTAACTCCACTTATCGTTTACTTTCCACCACTAAATTTTTATGACAATGTCGTCACGCTAGTGCTATCTTGTGTTAACAGTTTGAAACCGATTGACTTCTTTCGCCGCTAAATTTTGAATGTGTATCAATGTGCCTCCTGTATCAATGTACCTCTCTCTCCCCTACACAAGAAATTTAACAGGATTGGAAAGAGGATAACGGTAAGAAAATAGTAGGAGAATTTCCTCGCTTGCGGAGACGTCACACAAATTTACTTGAATTAATAGGAAAAGAAATTAAAAGAGATAGTTTACTAGTAAAGAAAGAAAAAAAAGTAGGCACGAGAAGAAGATGGTTAGAAAAAAAGAACAAAAAGAACAAAGTTTCTTTTTATTGAGTAGTCGAATTTATATGTTAATTTTAAACAACAAATAAATTTTGAAAAAATACTAATTTGTTTTACAGTAAATTAAGAAAAAACTAATAACCGTTCAGATTTGTTGGAATTCTACAATTTACTGCTTCTTTAGTTTAGCAGAAAACAATTTATTAAATATTAATCTGAAGACATTGTGCATGGCACGCGCAATCAAAACCAAAGCAACTATTATAATTAATAGTATCATAACAAAAACGACAAAAACATCTATCATGTAATATTGGTAAAATGGTACGTAAGCTGGACTTCTTAAATGTTCCGCGCCCTTATGTCGTAGTACGTATTCAACCCACCACACAGCTCGATTCAACCCGCTCATTGGTTGATCTTGAATCAAATCAGACATGAGTGATATAGCGTCCCGATAACTAAAAATATCGATAATTATTTTTTGCAATAAATTACACGCACATACGTAGGATTTGTTATTACTTCTATTATTGCATTTTTAAAATCATGTTTGTTTAAAGATTTGTAATCTAGAAACAAACCCAAAACCTTGCTGAACCATTGTTCTAACATTCTTAGGCTGATCAAACGTTTGAGGAATACCAATAATAGGAACCTTTGCAAAAACTGCTTCTTCGAATGACTGGCGACCTCCGTGAGTGATAAACAATTTTATATTTGGATGTTCTAAAATCGACGCAAATACAATGTAATAAAAACGACACCAAATTAGTTTACTTAACACATCTACCTGCGGTACCCAATTTGCTAATATAACATTTTTTGGTACACCGTCAAAATTTTCCGATTCGAATTTACAAAGAAATGTGTAAGGTAGTTCCGCAAACGTATCCATTATAACTTTTATTAAATCATGTGAATGATCTTTAGCTTTTATGACCGAACCAAAACTAAAATAAATGAAACCATTCGAGGATGAATCCAATATCTTTTTCAATTCCTAAAAATTAGATACAAGGTGTAAATGAAATAATCAAAAATTATACAACACTTTTGGTAATGGTTTTGCTGGTACATTAAGAATCCCACCAATGGAAATTGCTGCAGGTACACGAGGACGTATTTTGCTTAACATGGGTTCCACATTTTCCAACAGCAAACTTATTTTATTAGCCAATTCCGAAACGGTTGGAAAGTTTTTTCCAAAATGTTTTCGAACTATCTCATCTTGTTGTTTATAGTCGTAGTGTTCCGTGTATAATTTAAAAAAGAACTTAAAAGTTACACTAATTACCCTTTGGAATAAGGTCTCGGTTTTGGAAAATGGCATAACAAAAGTTGGATAAGCAATTGGATGAGTAGGAACTCCAAATATTTCGTAACCAACATCTGTCGGTTCAAATGAAGTCACTCCAATTGATGGGCACTTAAATCTTTCAGCAAACGCAAATGGAATTAATGTTAAATACTCAGCTATTACCAAATCAAACTTTTCATCACCATGTAACAATTTTTGAACCTCATGGTGTTGAAGTTGCAGATCGATGTTAGCGCCGTAGCCATCATAAATTAGCTTGACTGCTCTGAGGCAAATTCGATTTTTTTATTTTTGCAAACATTTTTAAACGCCTTCGGTGCGGTAAAGTTTAAATTAATTTCCGTCAGATTAGTTAAAGTTGGGTCAATCATTGGCACAGCTGTTAAGAAGGTTACTTGATGTCCACGTAAGGATAACTCTTTCCAGAGTGGTCGAAACGGAACTTGATGACTATACGATGATGACGGAATGTAAGCCAAAATTCGTGCTGCATAGTTTGAAGGAATTGTGCACAAGAATAACACTACTAAAAGTTTCATGATCAAGTACATTATAAAATATATAAGACGTTATAGTTAGTGATAACAATTACTTATCAATCATTGGTTATCATTGTCAGTATCTTATCTGATGAGTCAGTTGTTTCAATTTAAATTTTAAAACGTATTTCAAGTGTTAATTAAATTTGTCACGATATGTTTTTTTACAATCCGACTCAATTCGTTTTTAACTAATCTATTGAAGAATACAGAATGACCCAGATTTTAGTTTACAAACTGCAAAAATAAATAAATGTTGCTCGGTCTCGAAAATGGTTTAATTACATTTTTTTGTTTATACTTAGATAATCAATTACATTTTTTTATATAGGAATCTATACTATTTATAACATCATAATGTTTATCAAAAAAATTATAAAAGTTTTACCCGAAACATTTTCATGTTGTCTCTATTTTTTTTTAAACCGTTTTTATTAGAAATTAATTAAAATAAAGAAAAACACTAAAATTTTTTTAGCTATAAAAATTTTTGTTTCTATTGCCTCCTAGTAATAAAAAAAGCAATTTTCAGATTTTAAAATTTTTTTAATAATTTTTTCTATTTTCATTGAATGCTTTGCAATACTTTGATTGGTTGATTGATGGACCCTAATGACTAACAGTTTTTTAATTTTTGGTTTTGGATTAGTTGTAGTAGTTAGATCGACTTAAATTTTCTTGTGGAGTTTGCAAAACTTTGATAACTTATTTGTAGCTGTACCAGTCAAAGAGGGATCGTGGGTGTATTTCACCGTAATTAAGTCAAAGGCACTGCAAAAAAAAAGTAATAAATAGGGCGTCACATAACAAAATGGGTACTAAATACTCTAGAAACTATAGATACATAATCTATACATAATTCGATGTTTATGTACCACTTTACAAAAATAAATTGCACTCCTACCCAAAATGTTTGCACATGAAATTATTCAAAATCTAAAAATTAAGGCTAATTTAAACAGACAGTATCGTTACACAAGATCAATGGAGTGTTATAATGAATTTAAACGCATTCGAAACATTACTAAGCAAAAATTAAAGACGCTAACACAGTATATCTTCGTAGCGCAGAACAGTCTATAAGTGGTGATCCAAAACAGTTTTGGCAGTACATTCATAATAACACTAATAACACTCGAATACCCGGTTTTACATATAATGGTAATATTTGGTATTCTACCCCACAAACTATTGTTAATGGTTTTGGCCACTACTTTAGTAGCGTTTATCAACTTTCCCACCCTTCAAAACTTAACAATATTAATAATTTATGGTACAACAACTTCCTGCATTAATCTTATTGCCATTTCAGAAGATGACATTACGTCCGCAAAAAAGAAATTAAAAAATAAACAAACTGCTGGTTTCGACTAGATGCCAAGTTTTATTGTCAAAGATTGCTCTAATGTTCTTCTTGTCCCACTTTTTAATTATATTTAATTTAAGCTTAAAAACGTAAATTTTTCCACAATTTTGGAAAATAGCTTGGGTCTGTCCCATTTTCAAGAATGGTGATCTCTCAGATGTCACTAACTACAGACCTATTGCTATACTCTCTAACTTTGCAAAGATCTTTAAAATTATTCTATATAGACATATACAACAATATGAAACATATTATATACTCTTCACAACATGGCCTCATAGAACGTCGTTCTACCATAACTAACCTAAGTTGCTTTGCGCAGTTTGTTTCTGAACAACTTGATAAACAAGGGCAAGTAGATGTCGTTTATACAGATTTGTCTAAAGGGTTCGATAAAATAGATCAATCAATTCTGCTTACAAAACTTTATCAGATAGGCGTTAGCGACTCTAACATAGCTCTATTGAAATCTTACTTACAGGATAGACCACACACGTTATGTACAATGGATATAGGTCTATACAGTACATTCCTTACATATGGAGTCCCCAAGGTTCTAATTTAGGGCCCTTACTTTTTCTTATACACGGTGGCCAGAAAAATACGGACAAACGCCAGGTAGAACGATTCTTTGTTCAATTCTGAGGCGATAATCTTAATCCAAAAAAGTTATGCGATCCTTCCTTAAGGCGCACGAGACCATCAAACCTTAAGATGTACGGCTAAAATTTATCAAAATTCGTCAAATTTATCTATGTAAAATTATTGTGGTGAAATTTAGAAATGGAATTATCACAACTACATCGATGTAACTAATCGATTAATCTTTGTTTAATTCTGTTGGGTCTCAAATTCAGTGGAATATTATCCAGTACTTCTTCTAAAACGTTAACGTACTCAATTCCATTTAGACGATTTGGAAGAAATATTGGTCCAACAACTCGGAGATTTAAAATCCCCAGCCAAACATTTACCGAAAATCTTCTCTGATGTCCAATTTCCTTACTGCCTTGGGATTTTCGTCCGCCCAAAATGAAAATTATGGCTATTAAAGACGCCATCTGTCGTAAACAAGCATTCGTCGCTCCAGAGAATATGCAATAAAAAGTTCGGCTCTTCTTGAATTCTTTGTAAAATAATGGTCTCGTGCGCCTTAAGGAAGGATCGCATAACTTTTTTTGGATTAAGATTATCGCCTCAGAATTGAACAAAGAATCGTTCTACCTGGCGTTTGTCCGTATTTTTCTGGCCACCGTGTATTTATTAATGATCTGAGTTATCATTTACAGTGTCGGTTGTCGATGTTTGCTGACGACGTCAAAATATTCACATCAATTGTAAACCAGGATGATACCATAAAATTACAGTCTATTAATTTACTTTCTAACTGGTGCAGCAACAATATCCTAACCTTGAATAGTGGTAAATGTAAAATTGTTACATACACTCGTAAGATTAGTCCAATAAAATTTAATTACACGATAAACTCAGAACTTCTAGATCTAATTTAACCAAAGATTTGGGGGTGACTTTTGATGCTGGATTCACTTTCATACATCACATCAACAACATAGTTTCTTCCGCTGGGATTTTTAATACGTAGCTGTAAAGACTTTTCAAATATTTCGGCTTTAATAACATTGTATTTTTCTTTTGTACGATCCAAACTAGAGTACGGAAGTATAGTTTGGTATCCAATTTATGACTGTCATGTATTGTCTATTGAAAGTGTACAGAAAAAATTTCTAAAATTTCTGTGGTTTAAGATTCACAATGTTTATCCACACAGGGGTTTTGATCACTCAATCTTACTAAACACATTCAACATCGACTCATGTGCAATCAGGAGGGTATACATCAGTTTGATTTTTCTTTTTAAATTAATGCATAATAAGGTTGACTGTTCGTATTTGTTGCAAAAATTACATTTTCATGTTCCTCCATTACATTCTCGGCAAGAATTAACATTTTATCTCGCAAAGACTCAAACTAATGTAATATTAAAGTCTCCCATATATGACATGTGCAACAATTATAATAATATCTACAACCAAACAGACATTCTTAATTGTAGCTTGTCAGAATTTATAACATTTATAAAATCAATTAACGTGTTGTGTTTTTTCACATTTGTAGTAGGTAGTAATAGATATTATTCTGTATTCATTTATATATAATTTTTCAATTTAATTACTTTTTCTATCTCTTTCGAATCTAGTAGCATTATGTTCACTTATAAAATTATCTTGTAATTGGAATTGCTGTTAGACAATAAATAAATAAATTAAAATAAATAAACCATTTTAATTATAGACACAAAACACATATAAAATACACAACAAATGCGTGTAAAAGCTACATAATACTAATAATTTTAGAAACATTTAAATAGACAAGTTAAATTAAATAATAATTTTTATGTACGATACGCCACTGCATAGGCGTAGTCGCCGAATAAATTGTAATCAACGGATAAAACAAATAATTAAATCTTAAAAAGATCTCGCTAATACTAATGACCTTATTAAATTCATCAGAGACAACTATGTGTCTCAACAGCTGTATTGTCCTTTTCGGACTCTTAAGGGGTCAGAGAACTTGAGTGTAAGTTTGTTATTGCACAAATGCGTGTTATCGACTAGATTTCCTACTGATGGGCATTTCATATACAAACTAAAAGTTTTTCGACACCTAGGTGTCGACTCGTGTAACATATACGTACAAAAATGCATTTGGATTAAAGACAACTTTGTCGACAGATGTGTTAGCAGTTACATAGTCAATCCTTTAATTATCAGGGACAACTATGTGGCTCGCAGCTGTATCGTTCTTTCGGACCCTTAAAGAGTCAAATAACTTGAATCTAAGTTTCTAAAGTTAAATAAAAAGAAGTTGCGTTGCGTACCGGTAATTGACAATAAAACTAAAAGTAAACTAAAAGCATACGATACTAATTTTTGAAAGTTTTTTCAAATCACATCGATCAAATGTAAAGCGCAAGGATTATGTTGGTAGGTTTACGTCAGAATACAGATACAATCGCGTTTTAAATAAAATAATATGTAAGAACATACACAATTTTAACTTAACTAGTTTATCAAAAAGCTTTCGGTTTGTAATTTTACTTATAATTTAAAAGAACTTTAAGGCTAAATGTCATGTAAGTGTATGATTGCGATTAACAGTAATTGGTTTGTATTCCAAAACGGACAAGTAGTACATAGACGCGTCGAAAACCGAAGGTGGAGAAAAATCTCATCGGCTGAATATACAGGTAAATTCAGAAGTCAATCAATTTATCTTCGATGGACACCTGGACTAGACAAATAGCACGGTAATAAGTAGTAGATAGATAAAAACAATTTCTCAAAATAATGTTATTGTTATCTAGTTATCTTTTAATAAAGGAACCATAATTAGACACATGGTGATAAAATCCAAAGTTCACAATGGTTATAAATAAAAAAATGCTACTTGCGACTACGAAAATGTTAAATTAAATTTTAAACTGCAGTGCACAACTTTCTACGTCAAAGACACAAATTGAAAAAAAAAGCGTGATTAAGGCTGTTTTTTCAGGGAGCTATAAAGTTTATGTAAATTTATCTCGCTTATTTATAGAAATTTTTTCCTGATTTTGCACAAACATATAGCTAACATTAGTATTTATGTGGTGCAGGAACTATTTTTTTTTATTTTCGTCTTTGTTGTATTTCATTTAATTAAAACGTAAAATAATAGAAAATGGATTTTTTATAAGCCCAAATTTCAAATCCTGCGCGACATAAATAATAATTTTCTGACAACCCTACTTTTTTTTTAATTTTTACTTAAAAATCAATGAGAAAAATTAACATTAAGTAAATGAATTGTGAAATTAATGTACTCGCAGGCAAATTTTCAGAGCGCAACAGGCCAGACTTGAAGCCAATTAATATTAAAAGATAAATAATATATTGTTGAATTGTTGACGTCAATTCTTTTTGTACATGACGTGCATTTTAAACAGTTTTAGAAACAGAAAAAACAACAAATATCTATTTATGTAACAAGAAATAATAATAGTGAACCGCCTACTAGAAATCTGAAATTGCCTCGAGTGATAAAACAACCTTTTAAACAGTAAACAACTTTGATATCTCTAGATTCAAATGATTTCGTCACCAAAATTGCCAAATTTAATTTAAATTACTTAACTACCAGGATAAAACATCCATAGAGTAAAATTTAAGCATTGCAACCAGTGGCGCCAAAACGAATAGAATAAAAAAAGTGACGATGTGTAACTTTTCTGCACAACCCCAGAGTTCTATTTCATAGGACCAAATTGGTTTTGTTATTGTTATAAAAATGAGTAATTTATTCTCGACTAAAAATTTTTGTCCAATTAGCTAGTTTAAATTCTTAACTTGACTTGACTCCTTTTTATTTATTCTACTTACTCCGTTTTAAATGTGATAAGAAGGTTGTTTGCTTTGTGTTTAAAGTTTTGTAAAATGCTTCATTGTTTGTCAGAGTTTGTTAATTGGGTTTATTTTCATTGTGTTATTTACTTCTCCCATTCCGATCGTTACTTTATGAGGAAGTAATATTGTTGATGGGGTTAAGATGGCAGCCCCATATAAGTCTCTTCTTAGTGGATTGATCCACGATAAAGAGTGTCGAAGGTTGCTACGCAAAAATAGAAAAAAAAATGTTTTGCAATAGTCTTGTTGTTGCGTTGGGAGTCGTTCTTGTTGGTGCATTTGCATATGCTGCGATTCAATGCGCTCTAGTTAACGCTGTTGCAGATTTTGCGGTACGTTTGTTACGGGTTTATTTGCAAATGTAGAACGTATGTCGAGAACCGTATTAAAAACGTGTATCGTGTGTAGCACGTTACGACGAAGGTCAAATTTGCCGCGCATGTTGCAAATTTTTTATTGGTGTATTTTTAATTAACAAAAGTTTCGGGGACGATAAACGGACATTTTCTACTATCTTTTACATAGGTGTTTGGCGTGCGTCCTAAAGTTAAAATGTTAAACATAAATCATTAATGTGTGCTTCAATAATTACAAGTCGAATTGGTTTTTAAATTTAAATCCGACCGCATTCACCGTAAGTACATTTTGTTTTCTTTTGTTTTGTGGTTGTGTCAGTTATAATTACGACGTATGCTTTAGCACGTGCGTTGACCTTATATATTTAACGTGTATTACACCTGGATAACTTCTGAAAATGCTGGAATGGCTGATTAAAAACATTTCCCTATAAACTTTACGACTGCCACGGTTTCGCATCCAATTAAGCTGCAACCAACCGGTAAACTCTATAGTCTGCAGGGGTCGTTAATTCTGCATAGTCTATATTTTGAGGAAATATATTCGCCATCTGTTCTTCGCTACATACCTCCTCTAAGGAAAATTGTGGGGTTACCTACCTTCTGGAGCTGGCAAATACTGTCGCTAGCAGGAAGTTTCATTCTTGGAACTGCATACTACAGAATACAGCTAAGTTTTAATGTTTATGTAACCTATTTAATATTAATGCGTATGAAGCTCATGTACATGTGACATAGTACGGTTCAATCTCTAATACTTAAGCAAACTTTTATTTGGAGTAGACTCTACAACCGACGATTGGTTTTGTTTTTAATCAGTACAATAGAAGCTAGGGCACTTTATATAGACTAGTTGAAGCTAAAACAATAAGGTTTTTTAGGTTGGCGAGAGATACTTACTTTTTTAATTTGAGTGTATGTTAGTTTAAAGTTACCGTGTGTAAGTGACGTGTGTACGCCAAACTTTCTTAGTAACCAATCCTTAATTGGAACGCTAACTTTAATTTGGGGTGTAACTCTCTCTGATTTGTGTTTGTTTTAGCGTATTATACCTTTAGTAAAACCTGTTAAACTTCTGTTGGTCGGTTTTATTTTTTTCAATTACTCAGCAGGTAGCGTTTTGTTAGGCAGCAGTATATTTCTTTACAGTTTTTCAAGGGCCCTTTAAGTTACCGACTAAGCCGGACGCTGCTGTGGTAACTACTACTAATTTTTATTTATTATTTTTCACTCTAGGTTGTAATGCTAGAGCCGTCGTTTTCTTTCGTTTATTTGTAAATAACAACCTTTACAATGTGAATTAACAATGTTCATTAGCATGGGAATAAGACGGCAACCCCATAATACGAAAAAAATGGATGCCCGGTTGAATTACACTATGCAATAAATTAGTGAAACTTGTAGCGGTTTTTACAAATATACGGTGTCAATAGATGGCCCTAAATGTAAAAAAATGTACGAATCGGTGTATTGTAGTAGGTATGGCGAAATAAAGTGTTTAGGTAGAACAGCAGTTTCTTAGTCAGTCCTCAGGGAGGTTGAAGAAATAAACCGCTGTCATTACAAGGCGCCACCTGCTGAATAAAAACGACAAATAAAACAAACCAACATGAGATCAAAAGGTTTTACTTGATTCTAGTACGAAATGCACTATATCAAACAAATTGACAACAATAATTAACCGTAAAAAAAAAGACCGACAGTCCAAAATTGCTATACCAGCAGGAGAGTGAGAAGGACAAAAACTGTCAAATGATATCACGTGTCCTTTAGCAGTAGTCTTGCTTAATAATAATCAAACTATACAAATAACCCACCGGATATACAGGTAAGCTCCAAAAAAACACAAATCGTAGTGTTAATGGTTACATTGAGTACTAACTAATAGGAATATTTGGTGTACATACACCATTTACACATGGCAATTTATCTGGTCAAACATGCAACGACACTTGCGCTTAAAAGTGGCCTATAATCAATATAACGGGGTAAGTACCTCCCGCAAACTTAAAAGGCCTTTTGACTGGCGACAACCGTTTAAATTAAAGTGCACAAGCTCGTATTAAGCCGATTAAAATTTCTATGTTGTTGAGCATACCACCGAATATGGTTTTACTTAGAGCTGAAAGTTAATTCCGTTTTATGTCGCATGTACCGGAGCTTCACCTTCACAAGCAATAAATTACTAGAACTTAGCTGCTTTTTTCTAGAATCTACAATAGAATTCTTGTTAGAAAAGGTGTTTGCAGAGGACTGAATGGTGTTAGGCTTCTTTGTTTAGACTCCAATAGATAGTCATCTCTTCGATTAGTAGACGTAGTACCCACAGATTGCCTCCAGCTGTCTGATGTAGCTACTAGTAGTGCGGTACCTCATAGAAAAAGGAATGTTTCAATCGGCTACTCGAATACAAGTGCAGGAAGTTATACAGAGACGAAACAAAAGCAAAGAGAAAAAGTATCGAAAACTGGTAGGTTTAGACAAATAAAACTGAACCAACTGTTGTTGGAAATTTTTAACACATTTCAAACTATGAACGTAGTTTTATTTAAAGATCTTCCCAGTTTCAGCAAGAAGAAAAGTAATTACAAAATGTCGGGTTTCGTTTCGGAAATAAAAATGGATAATTATTTTCAACCAATAAAAAATTTGCAGAATGCGCGCCATATAAGACTTTTGCCATAAAGTATTAAACGCGACATACGTTTTCTCGATTTATATTCCGTGAGAACATATTTCCCACGACATACGTTTACTTGGTGTATAAAATAAAATCCTAACAAACCATTAAGTCTACTCCTCTCGATTGGATTCATGTTTTTTGTGATATTACTCCATCGAACATTCGACGAAAAGATGCGTTAAAACGAGAATAGAATAAGTGCGAACTTAACAAAACTTACCAATTTGGAATGATAATAAGAACCCTACAGCTGAAAGAGTTAAATCTCAAAGTCCTGTATGGTTACAAGATTACGGTTTTTTCTGAAGTTAAAGAGTGGGAAAAATTATGGTCTAGAGTTGATGTTTTCAACAAACATCTTATTAAAACAATTAAAGTCTCGGGTTTTAATAAAAAAAAATATTTGGTCAAAAGTAAATTGCATTAGAACAGGCCATTCAAAATGCAATTTTATGTTGTTTAAATGGGGTACAATTTCTAATCCAAGTTGTGACTGTGGAAACGAACCAGACACTGTTATACATATTGTAGAAGAATGTCACTTAACAAAGTTTAAAGGAGGGTTTGTAAACATTCATATGTTATCGTACGAAGCTATATCATGGCTTACAAATCTGAAGGACATCTGAATTGCTTTGCCAAGACGAACCAATTTACTATTGCACACGGATTACGGCTTTATTTTCCGTATTTAGGACGTAGGTCGTGAGCCGTTTTAGAAAGTGTGTCGCACGTAACAACGTGCAACAAAAAGTCGTACTTAGCGCGCACGCTGCTAATTTTCTATTGGTGGAAATAAAACTCAATTGAATTTTTGAGACCTCTCTCTCTTTCTCTCTCTGGTTTGTGTTTGATATAGCATATTATATTTTAAGTAAAACCTGTTGATCTCCTGTTGGTCGGTTTAATTTTTTTCTCTATCTAGCAGGTGGCGCCTTGTTATACCAGCAGTCAAATTTCTTATAACTATTCAGAAATTCACGCAACTCCCCGACAAAGCCGAACTACTATAAATAATTTTATCCTCCACTAATTTAGTGCGTTACATCGAGCCGCTTGAAAACCGAATACAGCCTTTCTAGAACTATAAAAAAACAGAAACCAAGAAGAAACTAAATTACTACAACAAATGCTCAAAATGATTCAGTTTCTGTTTTTCTATAAGTAGGTTAATTGTTAATTTCATTTTATCGTTATTTTAATAGGTTTCGTCATTTTTTATACGGGGTGTTTTACGTTTTCTTAGAAGTTTGTTACGTTTAATCTCTAATACGGTCCTGAAATAAGGTCTCTTTGTAATTTCTACTACTTAAGGATGCTTATTAAAATTTAACCTTTAAAATAAATAACTTTAAATTTGAATTTAATTTATATTTAGAAAACGTAAAAAAATATATCAAAAATTTTTAAATTTTAACTTTTAGGTTGTATCGCAGAAACGGTTGATTTTTGGACTTTTTTGTTGTACTGATGAGGTATATAAGTGGGCCAAATATCGGAACGTATTTTTTAAACACCTTGTATATTATATTTTAATGTTTTATTCTGCGGCGAAAATCATTAAACTAACTTCAAAAAACCGTTAATTTTTTCTTAGTCTTTTTCTAAACCGTTATTTAAAACAAAAACAATAAAGCTCGTTTCACTAAAACTTTCTTTCTTTGACAATTTTCTTATGCCCAAAAATCGTCCAACTTAATTTCAAAACCGAAAGTTGTTGGAAAAATTAATGTCTCTTAAATTAAAAGTTATTTTTGTAAACATAGTTCATAATTACTGTAATTCTTTCAGAAAATTAACCTCGTAAAACCATTTTTTAAATAAAAAGTTGAATATCTTTATTGAGTTTAGCAACCTTGGTATTGAAATATTTTTACATACAATAATTTTTTTTAGATAATTCTAAATTATAATCCTTTAGAAGATTTAATTTTCCATGTCGTACATGGCCAACTTAAATAGATGTTTTGTTCGTCGCTTAAAAAACGACCTTGGTCTTACACAGTCTAGATATTCTTGAAAGAATTCTAAAATTGAGAAGAAATTGATCCGACAAAGTTTTGATTATTTGTTTGCATACGGCCAAAAATGAATCCAGTACACTTATTTTGTTTACCACTAAAATTTTTTCTGGACCTGATAAACAAGAAATTATGAACAAATTGATCCAAGTAAACTAAATTTTACATTTGTTTATTTCTGCGGTCAAAGTTCGGCAAACTTAATTTTAAAATGGGATGTAATTAAAGTAGTTAATTTTTTTAGATTAAACACTTTTTTTAATGATAATTATGATAAACTATAATCCTTTAGAAAATGTATTATTTTATTTCCTGGCCAGCTAAAATAGATATTATGTGAAGCTTTCATGTCTACGGTCGAAAATCGGCCAACTCACATTCAAAACGTCATAAAAATTACTAACATATTTATTTGAAATAATCATGATTATTTTTATGTATTTTTTGTTATTTCAAACAATTTTTTTTTTTTTGATGGGACAACTTTAATGTTTACTTTGTTTACCGCTACAACAACGGTTTAACATGACTAAAACAAAATAATGAATCTCACATAATCTAAATTCTTTATTAATATCTTTCTTTTTTAACTAAATATTTTTTTAAAATTGCCAATTTGAACTCTTTTAGAAGATAGATTTCTTTTAACCCAACCACACCATTATTTCAAAAATATACCAATACCGTACTTGGCTTACTAGAACGTTCTTCGCCCTAAAAAGGCAAAGTGAAGAACAAATGGAACTTAAGGTTTCTTAGGTTTCAAAGCAGAAAGTCGTTAAAAAAATTAAATTTTCTTTGACTAAAAGTTTTCTTTTAACGATAGTTCATAATTATTGTTAATTGATGATATAAATTGAATGCATTTAAATTCCATGTTTGTTCCATAGAACTATGTTTATTTTTCCAATTTTTTTATTAGAAAATGATTCCTATCTAACCGGTTTAATACTGTAAGAGTACAGAACACCTCGCCAGAGAAACCGATTTTTTTATTAGTTTCAAAAATACTTATTGCCGCCCTTTTTAAATCTCAGGTAAATTTTTTAAAAAACAGGCACATCAGTGATTCTGATGGTACATTTTTTTGTAATACCAATACTCAAACTGTTTTTCAGTAATTGTCAGAAAAATTCAGGTATTATCCACTGAAAGTATTGTAAAATTGGTAGGATCTTTTATAAGCGCGTTAATAATGACCACGTTGTTATTTGTACTAGTGGCGTAACATTAATGTTTTTTCCAAGTTTTTTATCTATTGCGAATAAACGGACAGAGCGGACTTTGGACATTTCATTTTTTGATACACTTTAGCACACACATCTATATTTAAATGTAGTTATAAAATATCAGTGTAAGTGTCACGTCTTATGAATTGTAATAATAATATTAAAATGCGTTCGATATTACTGCTTATGTTCGTCGCAACACAAGGTATGCAAAGAAATTAAACATTTTAATCTTTTAACAATTATCTTACCTTTAGGTCATCTCGTTGCGAATCAAAATGACTTTATGCCAAAGCCTTTCCCTACCAAAGCATTAACTTCTTTATACGAATTATCTAAAGCTAACCAAGACTTCCATCCGATTCCAAAGATTCAATACGGTCCCTCACAAGAAGAATTAGATTCTTTAAATCATCTTTCGGAATTGAGTCAGATGTATAAAGTAGAAAACTTGTGTAAGTACATACATACACTAGAGTGAAAACTGATGACAGGATTTTTTTTAGATAAACCACCAAATGATGTGAATTACGGTATCATCAAACGCAACTTCTGGCGTAAATACGGCATTCATTTTGCTATTGTCGTAGGAGGTTAATTTTTTGTTTCAACAAAGAAATGTCTGTACTAATTTGATTTACTTTAGGGACAACTTTGTTATCAATTATTATCTTAGTGGTACGATTGTACAAGGATTCAAAAACCGAAAATGATAGTCAGCTCCTAGTTAATCGGAGAAATGAGTGTCTATAGTAGAACGATAAGTTAAATTTTCTATTGATTTGTTTTTTTATAATTTCATATAAATTTGGGGTGTTAATAGTGTTACAAATAATAATTTATTGTTAAAATGGTAAACTTGAAATAAATAATTTATATTATTCTATTGTTTTACCTAAATGGCACTTGATAAGGTTAATAAAAGGGTACAAGTGTCAAAAAATAACTATAAACTAAAAGAATTTGGATTTTTTGTTTCGAAGTGAAAGAGATAGTTGTTAAAGGAAACTGTGACTGATAAAGATAAAAGTTATTGGCCCGGAAAGATGAAAGTTGATATCGAACAGGAGATAACAGTGTAAATATTTACGTAGTAAATTCGTATTTTAAATTAATTTATTAATAAAAAGTTATATTATATAGAAGAAAATAGTTTTGATAGCGTAATTTTTAGTGGTACAAATGATTAATTTAATTGGGTGGACATTAGAGTGGGTCAAAAAAATTAATTTTAATTATTATATTAAAATATATTATAATAAAAAAAATTATCACCAAATATGAGCTCTTAATATTAATAGGAAGATTATTGTGGGGATCCATTAAAACAGACTCTAGAGGACAACTGCTCGAACGCTGGTTAGAAAATGAAAAATTAATTTTGCTAAACACAGGATCAAAGACGAGTTTTAACACAAAATCGAATACGTTTTCGGCAATTGACCTATCTATAGCCTCTAGTAGATTACTAACCAGAGTAACGTGGAAGGTTGAAGAAGATCTTTGGAATAGTGATCATTTTCCAATCGTTATCGAATTTGACATTCCAAAAATCACAAACGCGGTTCCCATCCGATGGAACACAAAAAAGCAGATTGGGAAAAGTTTTGTAAAAATTTAGTTTGCCCATTAGATGTTTCAGTAGAAAACGTTACGAACAACATTATCTTAGCTGCAACAAAAAGTATACCTAAATCTGGAGGTAAACCTATAAAGAAACTAGTGCCGTGGTTCAATGAAGAAGTTAAGAATGCTATAAAAATAAAAAAACAAGCGTTCAATAAGTATAAAAGTATCTCACAACTGAAAATCTAATCGTATTCAAAAAGCCAGAGCAAATGCCAGAAAATGTATTCTCGAAAGAAAAAGAAACAGTTGGAACACCTATACCTCGACAATAACACGCAACGAACCTATGTCTATTGTGTGGAAAAAAGTAAGAGCTGTGACGGGATATAATCCTCCAAGTTTAATTAACGCGTTAGAGACAGATTCGAGACATATAGAACAAAACACCACAATTATAGCTAACATGATGGCTAACTATTTTGAGAGTGTGAGTAAGACGACCAATTATAGCACAAAATTTCTCCAAAATAAAGACCTAAGAGAAGAAGTTACATTAGACTTTAATACTGAAAACAGCTATTACTATAACTTACCGTTTAGCTTGTTGGAACTCGAAGAGGCCCTCAACAAATCCAAAGTCAGCGCTCCTGGTCCAGACACGATATCCAACGATATGCTCAAGAATTTAATACCTGAAATGAAAAACATTTTATTAAAATTATATAATAAACTGTGGGAAGAGAATACTTATCCTGATTCCTGGAAAGAGGCAACGGTTATCCCAATTCTAAAACCGAACAAATCTAAACTATCGCCCTCTAGTTTTCGTCCCATTAGTCTTACATGTTGCATGGGCAAAATATTTGAGAGAATGGTGAACAAAAGGCTTCAAATTTTTCTAGAAGAAAATAATCTATTAGTGAAACAACAGGCAGGTTATAGAAAAAAGAGATCGACCGCTGACCACTTGGTACTTTTTGGAACATCACATTCAAGAAACTTTCAGAAAGCGTGAACACCTAGTCGCAGTGTTCTTTGACATAAAAGGAGCGTTCGATATGACTTGGAGGTACGGAATACTCGAAAAGATGCATAAATTTGGTTTGAGAGGAAAACTTCCGTTATTTGTCAAATCCTTCCTCACTGATAGACGCTTTAGACTAAGAAATGGCGATAACTATTCTAGTGTAAGAACGTTAGAAAACGGTGTTCCACAAGGATCTACGCTCAGCTGCACCTTGTTTGCAATAGCAATCAATGATATAGCCATGAAAATCGATACGAAAGTGCGGTACTGCCTGTATGTAGATGACTTGGCCATATTTAGTAGCGGCAAGGTAGTCGGACAAATTACAAGACGATTACAGACAGCAATAAACCAAATTATCAACAATAGTGAAGAAATAGGGTATGTATTTTCTCAAGAAAAACCAAATGTGTTCACTTTTGTCGATTAAGAAAACCGCACTACGATCCCTTACTTTACTTAGGAGATAGGGCAATAGAATGTGTAAACGTCGTTAAATTCTTGGGTCTGATGTTTGACTGTAAACTTAACTGGCGAGAACATATAAATTCAGTGGTGCGTAAGTGTAAAACAGCGCTTAACGTCATAAAAGTACTAAGCAGCACTAAATGGGGCGCAGATCCAAAGTCTTTGCTGAATATATATAAAGCCGTCGTTCTATCAAAAATCGATTACGGATGTGCAGCATATTCTTCGGCAAGAAATACGCAACTGATGATGCTCGATAAGATCCATTGCATGAGCATTCGATATTGTTTAGGTGCGTTCCCTACTACTCCTCGGCAAAGTTTGTACTGCGAATCTGGAATGATCCCCCTACAATATAGAAGGAAAGTACTAATTAACTCTTACATTACGAACGTAAAGTGTAATTCCAGAAACCCAAATTCTAAATTTCTTTTTTCCACCTATGAGGATTATGCCAAAAAACCAACAATAACCAGACCTCTGGCAGTTAGATACTCTGAATACCTGGTAAAAATCGGACAAAAATTTCCCAAGCAAATTGTGGAAACTCGTATAAATGATGAGACACCAACAAAATCAGAATTTAAAAATATCGTAAAAGAAAAGATAATGACAGAATGGCAAAGAGAGTGGAGTACTGCGGTTACGTTGCTTAGGCAAATTGAACCCGAGGTGAAAAATACATACACTTTTATAAACTTACCAAGGCCAGATATTGTGCGTGCTTTCCGGTTACGTTCAGGACATACTAGACTAACACATAGCTATATCCTAAGTGGAGATCCGAAGCCGATGTGTTCTTTATGTAACGTAGAATTAACCGTTGTGCATATCGTTGAAACTTGTCAGATGTACGAACCACAACGTCAGGAGTACGAATTGCGAGGTGTTGCAGCGGTGGAATGTCTGAAAAAGAAAAGATTTTATCTACAATAAGATTCTTAAAAAGGTGGAAATATTTGAAAAAATATAGTAATTTTAAACTTACCTGATGGAATATAAGCTTACCTGTTGATATAAGTGCAAAGCTAATGGCCCTGGTAGCCGATGCTTTAAAACAAAAAAAAAAAAAAAAAAAAAATGTTAATATTGGAAATTATTTATAAGGAATACGTTAGAGGGATTTAAAAAATTTACAAATAAAATTAGAAGGATGAAGGGAGAAATTGAACAAAAAGAAAAGGATGGGCGACAGAAAGGCAAAATTATATAAAAGAAAAAGGTGAAGTCGATAAAAGATTGAGAGAAATGGAAAAAAGGATAGAAAAGCAGGAGGAACAACATTGTCATAAAGGGAAAGACAGAACAATCAAGTAGAGAAGGAGTAAAAGAGATATTAAGAGAAGGAATAGGAGTAGAAGTATAAATAACAAACACATACGCAATAAAAAAAAGTAAGAGAGAAAGCGGTAGGTAGTAGTAAAGTGAGGAGGCTGAGAAGAGAAAATATAAATAATAAAAAAAATTATATTGATAATGATTTGACAAAAAGGAAGAGAGATACAGGAGAAGTTAAGGAAAAAAGCTAGATAATTGAAAGGAGAAGGAACAATAGTAAAAGTGGGGTATGGGAAGTTATGGATAGAAAGGATGGAAAAGAAGTGGGTGTAGGAAAAGAAGGTTTGAGACAGAGGATAGCAAAATACTAAAGAACGGAGAAATGGGGAGGGAAAGGAAAGAAAAAGAAATAAAATAGGAAAGCGGTAAAAAAAGAAAGAAAAAATTGCGGTTTTGGCATATTGCAAGATTAAAAATATAGGAGAAGATTTTCGAAGCTACATAAAGGGTTTTAAAATGGTAAGACTGGTATAGACATAGTTAAAAGAAAAAAATCTGAAAAATTAGAGTAATAGGTTGACAGAAAAATTTAAAAGCGCAGAACTTTGCATCTAGGGTCATATATACATAAGGTCATGTTTGATAATCACGATTTACACAACCTGCATTCAAAATCTTCTAGTCGTGCTAGTTTTCATGGAGTTAACATCCGCACTAAAGGCATGACTAACATACCTATTCATCACACAGCTATGTTCAAAAGATCATTCACCTACAATGCAATTAAAATTTATAATGGATTACCAAATGAATTTAAAGCTTTTGAGATTAACAAATTTTAATTTCAATTTAAAGCACTACTATTTTTGCAGCGAAATGCGGCTAATATTAGTTAGGAATACCACTATTCTTGATTTTACAATAAGTGAGTTGGATATATTCCAACAATAGATACAAATGAGTACAATGTGTAAGAGAATATGAAAACATATGTAAATAATTAAAAGTGATTTATCTAGTAGTAATACACGTAATATGTATATTACTATAGAGTGAGCCTGACTGGTTGAGTTGGAGCAGCCACATGTGCTAGACTTCGCCAGCTATGTCTTCAATTTCTTATTGTATTTGTTGGTTATGTTTGATGCTTGTTGGTAGCTACATACGCTGCTACTTGAATCTGTCTATTTCAATAAAGTTGAAATTATTATTATTATTATTATTATTTAAATAAGAAATACAATTGCGGAAAAAGAAAAAAATGGGGAGAGCAAAAGAAGAATAATTACCGAAATTAAAAAGAAGAGATAGAAAACAAAAGTGAGGCAAAAAGAATTATGAGCACAAGAGTAAAGACAGAGGAAACAAAAATATACGAAATACCATATGAGAAATTAAACATTAATACTGTTGCAATTAATATTGGAAATGCAAAACTGTGTTTCTACGATCTAGACAAACGCAGGTTAAAAATTTAAAAAAATTGATAGTTTTAGTGTATGTACACTCATGAAATTTAGAACTTGGACACCACAATTTCTGTAAACAAAAGTTTGCACATTGTGAAGCGGGCTTAAGGATATCATTTACAATTCTAACAGCAGGTAGACTCAGCAGGAGTTATCTTATAGAAGGACTGTAGAATGAATCATTACATTAAGCACGTTTTAGAAAATAGGTAATTTACGTTGCTTACTTAATTTTTTCTTTAAAGAATATATTTGAAGGTATCGCTAATTAAACACCATAGCTCGATTAATTATCGAATCAAAATTTTGTTTAGGAAATGTTTACAAAATAAAATTAGAAATAATTTTGATTTAAAAAACGTCTACAAGCAATAACTTTTAAATTAAATCAAAAAACTAAACATGGTTATTTGGGTTGACTGATTATTACTTATTTTTAAATAAATCTAACCTACTAATTATTGTAAGTTATTAAAAAAAATCATTAAACTCTCTATTCATAATATTTAGTCCTTACAAAATGTATATTTTATGACGTTTCATTTTTTCTGTAGTTAATATAAAAGTGAAAATAAAAACTAAGGCAATTCTTATTGTCAACGTATATATTTAGTTTTTTGACAAGAATTTATTACATAATTATAATTAAGATACCAAGTTATAGTTTAAAATTAAATGAAAACTTTTTTTTAAATAAAGGTATTACTATATAAATAAATATAAGAAATCAATAATGGGTGTGACCTCCATTATTATTGATACATTCTTGGAGGCGTCTGCTCATTGACGCTATCAAGGTATCAATATAATTAATATTAATCGTTTCCCATGCGGTATCAATGGCTGCAATTAGTGCATTACGGTTTACTGGTATAAAATTTGGCCCTTGTTGTCTTCGGATAACAGCAAGTATTCGAGCCCAAACATTTTCGATAATGTTAAAATCTGGGCTTTTTGCTGGCCAGGGTAACAGCTCCAAGTTATTTGCTTGTATCCAGTTGCGCACAACCTGCGAAGTATAGGGTCATCATATCCCGATAGTTAATTATCGAATGTTCCAAGAAAATATGTGTAAATAGTAAATGGAATCTACTAACGTAACGTTAAGTCGTTAATTATAGTTACATAACTCTCCTTTCATAAGATATAGTTCATATTAATATGCTTATTGTAAAGCTTCGTACACACCTGAACAACAAACCGAGGAACAAACAGAACAACGAACCGAACGGCAATCGGAACATTAATTTGGACGGTGCTACGTACGAATTTTAGAACAGATTCGCAAGTCCTGATTGTTCCACGAACGGTTTGCGGCGTTCCCGCAACTTGTCGGTTTTTCTCCGACATCAAAGAAAATGCGCGCGAATGCGTTTGCAGGTTTGGACGAATCTAAACAAAACGGCGAACAAACTTATGCGGGAGAATTAAATTATTTATTTTTTGTCCTCCCTTTTGTGGGTTTGTTGTGTTTTAGGTAATATTATGGAGTTGACAGAAGAAAAATGTTTTAAATTAATCAGTGTTTAAGAATGCAAGAAAAAATGATGTCCCTATTAGCATCATTTGGGCGGAAATTTCCAAAATAAAAAAGCGAAGTAAATTATAATTTTTACTCTTCTTTGTGCGTAAAAATTTGGTTGGCACTATCTTCTTGTTTTCCGCAATTTTCTCTTCTCAATAATAAATATATATGAACTGAAAACTACTGAAAATAATTATGGGAACAGCACAAACGTTCCGTTTGTTGTTCGGATTGTGGAAATCATAAAAGATCGTTTGTCGTTCTGTTTGACTTTCGGTTCGTTGTTATGTTTGTTGCTCGGTTTGTTGTTCAGGTGTGTACAAGCTTTACAACTTAAGCAACAATTTTTTGGCGAATAAAGATTAGTTTGTGATGTAATATTAGAAACACAAATTTATATCATATCAAATTTATGACAACTTAAAAACCAAGAACGTGTATGTTATTGCTAAGAAATTATTAAGGAAAAAGCGCAATTGCAGTGTAAATATTTATAATTAGATATTTTCGAAAGTTTATAAGTTCTCTATTGTAATCTTAATACTTAAAAGAAAATCCAGTCCATTAGCATTATAAGGAAATGGCTTTTACTTTATGAATAAGTTTCAATAACAATAGAATATCCTTGCTTGTTTAATTTACTTCTTTGAGTCATATTGCTCTAAGGGTTGTTACATTGGTCATTAGAAGTATGTAATAAATAAACAATTACCTACTGTTTGAGAAGGGGTAGTGTGAACCAATAAATAAAGTAAGAAATGTAAATTCCATTTTAGTTTAAAATTTCAAGTGTTGTAAAAATGCCACCTCATCTCGGTGCTGATTTGAAAGCGCGGATTGTTTCGGAATTAGCGGCGGGCCGTAGCGTGCGTGAAATTTCACGTATGTTAGATATACCAAAAAGCACCGTAGGGCATTACCGAGTAAAATGGAATCTTGAACACACTTTCGAAAGAGCCATCGGAAGTGGTAGACCTAAAGTATCTACACGTGCTCAAGATCTCGAGTTGTTTCATTACGTAACAGAACAACCATTTGCTACATACTCCAAGGCTATAGCAGATACACATTTTCCCGGATGCCGTATAACTGCACAAAAAAGATTAAAGGAGATGGGAATAAAGAAGTATAATGCTGCTGCGAAAGAAGTTCTCAGTGACGAAAATATGAGACGTCGTCTGGAATTTGCAAGGCGATATGTGAACGAACCTTTGGAATTTTGGAATCGAGTGATTTTTAGCGACGAAAAAACGTTCAATAGCCGCAACGATGGACCACTAAAAGTTTTTAGAATGGAAGGAACTCGTTACGAAAATAATCACATATGTCCTAAAAACGAAGTGGTTATTTTTCTGTGAATGTGTGGGGTTGGGTTAGCGCGGGGTCCAGGAGTTTGTTGGGCTATCGATGGACGTCTTGATTCTGCTGCGTATTTAGATATTTTGGAAACTATTATGAAACCTTCAGTCGAAGTGTTTTATCCAGACGAAGATTATATTTTCCAACAAGTAAGTATTCTTATTTCACTATACTTTCTCCAAAAAATAGTTCGGGATCTGTTGAATTAACATTTTCATAATGTATTTTTGTTGTTAAAGGACAACGCCCCTATTCATATTTCGCGGGTTGTGCGCAATTGGATACGAGAAAATAACTTAGAGCTGTTACCCTGGCTAGCAAAAAAAGTGTTTGAGCTCGAATACTTGCTGTTATCCGAAGACAACAAGGGCCAAATTTTATACCAGTAAACCGTAATGCACTAATTGCAGCCATTGATACCGCATGGGAAACGATTAATATTAATTATATTGATACCTTGATAGCGTCAATGAGCAGACGCCTCCAAAAATGTATCAATATTAATGGAGGTCACACCCATTATTGATTTCTTATATTTATTTATATAGTAATACCTTTATTTAAAAAAAAGTTTTTATTTAATTTTAAACTATAACTTGGTATCTTAATTATAATTATGTAATAAATTCTTGTCAAAAAACTAAATATATACGTTGACAATAAGAATTGCCTTAGTTTTTATTTTCACTTTTTATATTAACTACAGAAAAAAATGAAACGTCATAAAATATACATTTTGTAAGGACTAAATATTATGAATAGAGAGTTTAATGATTTTTTTTAATAACTTACAATAATTAGTAGGTTAGATTTATTTAAAAATAAGTAATAATCAGTCAACCCAAATAACCATGTTTTGTTTTTGATTTAATTTAAAAGTTATTGCTTGTAGACGTTTTTTAAATCAAAATTATTTCTAATTTTATTTTGTAAACATTTCCTAAACAAAATTTTGATTCGATAATTAATCGAGCTATGGTGTTTAATTAGCGATACCTTCAAATATATTCTTTAAAGAAAAAATTAAGTAAGCAACGTAAATTACCTATTTTCTAAAACGTGCTTAGTGTAATGATTCATTCTACAGTCCTTCTATAAGACAACCCCTGCTGAGACTACCTGCTGTTAGAATTGTAAATGATACCCTTAAGCCCGCTTCACAATGTGCAAACTTTTGTTTACAGAAATTGTGGTGTCCAAGTTTTAAATTTCATGAGTGTACTTACACATATATACTAAGTGACGTAGAAAGAAGAACACCCAGTAATAATGAATATTTTGTAAATATTTTTTGGAAATATATTTGTTTATAGTAAGATAATAAACGATCAGTTTTTTAGCCATATTGCCCTAGCGGTTGTTTTGTTAACCTCATTCAGAAGCACTTACGATTAAGTTGCCCTAAAACAATGAATTAAGCATTTGTAAGTACAGTTGTTATTTAAGCGATTTAAATTGCATTTTAAAGAACTTCTTTAATTCAATCACAAAGCCTCCAGTGCAAAAACGCCATAATTTTTGCCAATTAAGCGAGTTTGATAGGGGTAGAATTGTGGGATTGCGTGAGGCTGGTTTGTCTATGAGAGATATAGCCGCTAGAACGCAACGGAGTTTAAACAGTAAGGCAGTCTGTGTTCGGGCATAGAACCAAGAAGGCCGTACACGAAGAGCGAGAGGTACAAGACGTCGTCGAAGAACAACAGAACGCGAAGATCGCCGTCTTAGACTATTGGCTTTACGGGACCGCTTCTCTTCTACACTGACGATTGCGGACCAGTGGTTTAAAGAACATGGAAGACCGATTGGGATGCGAACCGTTTATAAACGGATAAGAACCTTTGGGCTCTTTTCATACCGTCCCCTTTTTGTGCTACCACTGACTCCAGAGCATCGACGTTATCGTCTAGCGTGGTGTAGAGAACGGGCAAATTGGGACCAAGAATGGAATTTAATTGTCTTTAGTGATAAATCCAGATTATGTTTAGGTATGCATGACGGTCGTGCAAGGGTGAAAGAGAAGATCCCCAATTTTCTGTGAATAGGCATGTGCACCACACAGTTGGAGTTATGGTATGGGAAGCTATTGCTATTGGAAGTAGGTCACATTTGGTCTTCATTAGAGGTAACATGACTACTGCGCGCTACATCCAAGAGGTCGTAGGCCAATCAAATTGCTTTGTTGCCTTGGCCACTAACATCTCTCGATCTTTCGCCCATCGAGCCTCTCTGGGATATTATGAAAAGAAGATTACTCAATTTACCTCACCCTGCACAAACTCTAGCGGCTTTGCAGCATCAGTTACAGATAGCATGGGATGAGATACCTCAAGAAAAATTTGGTCACCTTATTAGAAGTATGCCCAGACGTGTTAATGAGTGCACAAGACATCGTGGTGGAGCAACACATTATTAAGTTTTTTGAAGAAGTTTAAGAACAGTTTAATTTTTATCAAATTGTGATTGTTTACTAATCTAATTCGTATACACTAGTATACCAAAAATTGTTCAAATAAATTTATTATTACTGGGTGTTCTTCTTTCTATGTCATTTAGTATATTCAATAACCAATATAAACTGAAACTATAGATTCACCAATATTGGCTTCCGTCCTACATCACCTTTGAAGAAATATTCCTTTAACAACTACATTTGCAAATATTGTTTTCTCATTGATAAATTTTATTATACATTTGTAAACACATGTATCACATTATTAATATTAATTGTAGATCGCAATCCTTCTATAGGAGACAGGGAAAATAAAACTCTTTCAACTTCTAGTTACTACGCGACGTTTTTGAAATGTTCCATTGATTAACATAAACGGTGTTTACCACCGTTTATGTTAATAAATGGAATCAACATTCACCTCATTCTAATATCTTCAGTTTTTTTGAATTCTTCCTCTAATTCTATAAATGGAAAAGAAATAGAATTAGAGGAAGAATTCAAAAACGGGGGTAGATATATTAGGAATGACGGAAACAAAGAAAAAGGGAAAAGGCTTAGGAAAACTTAAAAACGGCAATATAATAATACACAGCGGAGTAGAAAAAGAAACAAGAGCAGCAGCAGGAGTAGGATGCATAATTAGGAAAGAATTAGATGATCAAATTAAAAACTGGGAAGCGTATAATGAGCGCATATTGTCAGTAGAATTCTTAGAAAACGTAACAAAGATTAACAAGACAGTAGTGGTGATATACGGACCAAATGAAGACGACAAGAAAGAGAACAAAGATAAATTCTGGAACGATCTAACAGAAATAATAGGACAAGCAAAGGAAAATTATATATTATAGGAGACTTTAATAGCAGAGTGGGTAAAACCGATGAGAAATATAAAGCGGTACTGGGAAAGTATGGAGAAGTAAATAGAAACAATAACGGAAGAAGAATGTTAGACTTTTGCATTGTAAATGATTTAATAATATCAAATACATTATTTGCACATAAAGAAATTCACAAATTTACAAGAGAGATGAGAAGCAGAAACGAAAAATCATTAATTGACTACATACTAATAGAAAGAAAAAATCGAAGGATGATAATGGATTCTAGAGTGAAAAGAGGTTCAGAAATTGGCAGCGATCACTATATGGTAGTGGCTAAAATTAGAGAAAGTATACAAGAGAAGAAACAGAAGGCTAATAAAGAAAATAACGAATTGGTACAGTTTGAATCAATCAAACATTATAAACTAAGAGATAGGGAAGTAGCCGATAAATATGAAGAAACTATAAGCAAGAAACTTGAAGGATATGAAAAGGAAATTAAAGAAAGAAACGTGGAAAACAGTTGGGAATACTGCAAAAACATAATAATAACTACAGCCGAAGAAATATGCGGGATAGCACGGAAAATAAATAACAAAAACAAACATCATGGTGGACAGAAGAAATTAAGACACAAATTAAGAAAAAGAAAGAAACATGGAGAAGTTACTTATCGGACAAGACAGGAGAAAAATACAGAAGATACAAGAAAGAACGAGAAACGACTAAACAAATGATCAAAATCGCGAAACAAGAGCAATGGAAAACATTTGGAGAAAAAATGGAAAAAAGACTCAAAAGGAAACCAAAAACTCTTTTATAAAACATTGAAATCGTTAAGAAAAGAGAACGCACTGAACACAAAAACAATAAAAAGCAAAGGCGGAAAAATTATAACAGAAGACGAAAAGATAATGGAAAGATGGAAAGAACATTTTGAAGAATTACTAAATAATACACAAATAGAAAAGAAATGAAAATCGACAAGCTAGAAAGAGAAACAGAAGAACAACCAATAAGAATGGAAGAACTTGAAGAAGTAATAAAAGAGCTAAAATACGGGAAAGCCCCTGGATGCGACAGAATAACGGCAGAAATGATAAAGAATATAGGACAACGGGGAAGAGATGCACTATTAACATATACAACACAGTGTGGAGAGAAGAAGAAATACCAGTGGAGTGGACTACATCGCTAATCGTACCAATACACAAAAAGGGAGATGTAAAAGAATGTAATAACTATAGAGGAATAACTTTACTCAATATATGTATGAAAATTTTAGAAAAATAATAGAAAAAGAATCAGGAAGGTAATCGAAGAGACAATGGAAGAAGAACAAAGTGGATTCAGACGAGGACGAAGCGCACAGGATCACATATTCACAATAAAACAAATCACCGAAAAAGCACGAAAAGAAAACGGATGATTTATTTGGCATTCTTGGATTTAGAAAAGCATTCGATTCGGTACCCAGAAACGCAATATGGAGACTAATGAAAGAAAGACATGTAAATACAAAACTTATAAGACTAACTCAAGCAATATACAAACATAACCGGAACGCAATTATAAGGGACAACAAAATATCGGAAACGTTTAGAACAAATATGGGATTAAGACAAGGGGGTAGTCTAAGCCCACTGCTTTTTATACTATTCATGGATGAAATAATTAAAAATTGTAAAAAGAAAACAAAAAAGATGACAATTGGATATCTGAATTTACAAAGAATTAATGTATCTGAAGGATTATACGCGGATGATGTGGTACTGATTGCGGAAAATGAAAAAAATTTACAAACAAATTTAAATATATGGAATTCAGTTTTGAAAGAGAACAGAATGAAGGTTAATAAAAGTAAAACAAAAGTAATGGTAATTGGAGAAGAAAATGTGAAAACGAAGATAGAGATTGACGGAGAAAGAATTGAACAAGTGGATCACTTTCAATATCTTGGAGAAATTCTGGACGAGAAAGGATCACAGGAAGCAAATATTAATAATAGAATTAAGAAGGCAAATGGGTTGTTTTACGCACTAAAAACAAAATTTTTAAATAAGAGAGAAGTATCGATCGAAACCAAAACAAAAATATTTAAAACCATTTATAGACCAATACTAACTTACGGCAGCGAGTCATGGGTACTCACAGAGCAAGAGAAAAGCAAAATACAAGCAACCGAAATGAGATACTTACGAAAAATAAAAGGTATAACGAGAAGAGATAGAATAAGAAACACAGACATAAGAAAGGAACTGGAGGTAGAAAGCATACTAACACACATAGAGAAGAAGCAACTGTCGTGGTGGGGTCACCTAGTCAGAATCAACGACAAAACACCAGTAAAACAAATTTGGAAGACAAGAATAATGAAAAATAGAAAAAGAGGAAGACCAAGAAAAACATGGAATGGGGAAGTAGGAAGAATACTAGAAGAAAAAGGAAAAACATGGAGAGAAGCAGAAGAGATGGCATACAACAAGAAGGAATGGAAGAAATTTATAAACGTAGAATAGAAATTAATCTAATAAAATGTAAATAATTGTACAATCCGACACCGAAAGGTAGAAGGATTTTCTGATAATATATATACAATTAATTCATACTGATGTGTGTGTGGACCTATAAAACCAAACACAAAAAATGAGGAACGATATTTTACAACATTTATTGATGATTCTATTCATTTTACCATAGTGTATTTGATGAAATGTAAAAGCAAGGTATTTGAAAAATTTACTCAGTATAAAGCAGTGGTAGAAACCCATTTTAATTTGAAAATATCTACGAGGATGTATTGATATCTAGTTAGCCTAGACCAATTCCTTGCATAAAAAATATTTTGCGTTACCATAACAACAAACAATAACTTATTAGAAGTGTCAGTGTAAAGTTTGACGTCAAAAAAGTAAACCAAAGTCACGCAATAAATTAAATAAAAAAAGATGTCCACCGAAATTGTGAAAATCAAAAATTGGATATCGAGCCATCATCAAGTACCTGTATTTAAAAGGGTTAAGAGGTAAACAGATTTACGAAGAAATGCTTAATACCCTTGGTGATCAATGTCCTTCGTATGCAACCGTCAAAATTGGAATGCAAGCTTCAAAAGAGGTACATTTTCCATTGAAGATGATGACCGATCGGGAAGGCCAGTTTCTGTGTCAGTCTCCGAAAATATCGATGCAGTTCATGACATAATTTTGTCAGACCGTCGAATTGGGCTAAAACGGATATCTGAAGCACTGAATATTTCATCCGAATGCGTTCATTATATGGTTCACGTAATTTTGGACATGAGAAAAATTGCTGCAAAATAGATCCCCAAATATTTGAATGTTGACCAAAAGCGTGCAAGGGTAGAAGCATTGCGATCGATCTGTGCTCGATTTGAAAACGATCTAGACTTCTTAAACCAAATTGTTACTATGGATGAGACTTGGGTACATTTCTACGATCCGGAAACAAAGCAACAATCGATGGAATGGTGACACTCTGGTTTTCCAAGACCTAAAAAATTTTGTGTCCAAAAATCTGCTGGAAAACTTCTTGCTTCAGTTTTTTGGGATTGCCATGGAATAATCATGATTGATTTTTTGGATAAGGGTAGAACAATAAACTGGAGATTACTATTCGACATTACTGACCACTCTACGGGAAAATATTAAAGAGAAAAGACGCGGAAAGCTATCCAAAGGTGTTTTGTTTTTGCAGGACAACGCCTCTGCACACAAATCTCATGTTGCCATGCAAAAATTCGTGATTTAGGGTTTGAATTACTAGAACACCCCCTTATTCACCGGATTTGGCTCCGTCCAACTATCACCTCTTTCATCAACTGAAAAAAAGTTTAAAAGGTTGTACATTTTCTTCCAACAAGGAGGTAATAGAAGTTGTGGAGGTCTGGTTTGCAGAGCAAGAAGAAATATTTTTTGAAAGGTCTAGAGACGTTGCAGGTTTGCTGTAATAAATGTATTCAATTAAGAGGAGAATATGTTGAGTAATAAAATATTTTGACATTGAAATTTTGTTTGGTTCTATAGTAGGCTAAGAATTTTTCAATATATCCTCGTACGATTAGATGTGATAGAGTAGGCGAATATAGATTGAGACAGTTTATTAGGCTGTGCCAAACTTTGGGAATTAGAATTCAATATACAGGGCCATATACATCTTCATTAAATGGAGTTGCTGAAAGAATGAACAGGACTTTAATCCAGAAGACGAGGGCACTAATATTAGAATCAAATTTGGAAATGCGTTATTATACGCTGTATATTTATTAAATAGAAGTCCTTCTTCAAGTATAGATGAAGATATTACTCTTGCAAAGAAATTTTATAGAGTCAATCCAGAAATATCAAAATTAAAAGTCTTTGGAAGTATAGCATACCGTTTGATACCGAAAGAACAACGAACGAGGCTGAGTGTAACGAGTGAAATTTCTATAATGTTGGGCTATGCTGAAAATGGATATAGGTTGTGGAATATGAATGATAAAAAGGTTAAAGTAGCCCGAAATGTAGTCTTTGATGAAACTAAAACAATGAAAGGCATAAATGGAAATTTAGATTCAAATATTACAGTAGAAATAAATGAGAATAGTGAAACAATGGAGGAGAAAGAAGAAAATGATATTACTAATGAAGAATCCAAAGAGGACAAAGAAAAAGAAGAAGAAGATAAAATAAGTGAAAAGCGAATCAGAAAGTTTCTGAAAAAATTTGAAGACTATGAAGTGGAAATGTGTCAGGCTCTGGCATTACATACAAATCGAAAGGTGCCTTCAACATATGATAAAGCAATGGATAGTAGAGAGAAGGATATGTGGGTAAAAGCGATGAAGAATAAAATGCAATCTATGGAAAGTAATAAACTCTGGGATTTAGTTGAAAAACCAAAAGAGGCAAAAAGTCGTAGATTGCAAGTGGGTATATACGATTAAAAAAAGATAGTGAAGAACAGAGATTGTACAAAGCAAGAATAGTGGCAAGAGGATTCATGCAACACGACAACAAACTAAATGAAGAAATATATGCGCCAGTGGCAAAATTAACTACGTTGAGAGTCATGCTTGCAATGACTAACGAATTTGATTGGGAAATGCATCAATAGACATAAAAACAGCTTTCCTAAACGGACAACTCGATGAGGAGATATATATAAAACAGCCAGAAGGGTTCACAAAGAATAACAATAAAATGTGCAATTTGAATAGATCGATATATGGATTGAGAGAATCACCAAAGGTCTGGAATAATTGTTTCAATGATTTTATTCTAAGTTTAGGTCTTAAGAGGTCCGAGAGCGATAATTGTTTATATAAAAGTAAACGGTAGAGTGAAGTTGAATTTGCTAATATATGTCGATGACATCATTATAGTATCATCGGATGTCACGGAATTAAATAAATTAAAAAGAGAATTGAGAAATAGGTTCAAAATTAAAGATTTCGGAGAATTGAAGGAATTTCTAGGAATAAAATTTGAGAGAAATAGAGAAAAGGGTGTAATAAAGATGAATCAGAGTCATTACATTAAAGAAATTTTACATAAATTTACCATGACGGAATGTAAGAGTGTGAAAACGCCTATGGAAACAAATATAAAAATTTATAGAAATGAGGTAAAAGAAGAGTAGAACTGGCCAGTTAGAGAATTGATAGACAGTTTGTTATACTTAACAGAGATGTACAAAACCGGATATATCATATTCTGTAAACCTTGTTAGTCAATTTCAAAAGAATCCAAATCAGGAAGTATGGGGGTATTGTAAAAGGATTTTAAGATACCTAAAAGGAACTTCAAATTTTGTTTATGTTTCAAGAAAAATAATTGTGAAAGGTTAATAGGGTATTCAGATGCAGATTTTGGAAATGATGTAAATGATAAAAAGTCTATTACAGGATGTGTATTTAAGTACTATGGCAACACTGTGTCATGGTTGACGAGAAAACAACGAACGGTGGCAATATCGTCCACAAAAGCAGAATATTTAGCAGTAACTACAACTGTGTGAGAAGCAATATGGTTAAAACAATTGTTAAATGATTTTCAAGTGGAAACCTTAGAAAATGGACGAATATATGAAGATAATTTGAGTACTATTGCAATAAGCAAGAGTGCAGAGAATACGAAAAATACCAAACATATAGATGTGAAACACCATTTTATTAGAGAGAAAGTTCAAATGGGAGAAATTGTTCTGGAAGCAATTTCATCAGAGAATCAGTTAGCAGATGGATTCACAAAAAGTTTACCTACTAGAAAATTTGAAGAACATCGGGAAAAATTAAATATCCTTGAATAGTTTTATTTTTGTTTATTTGTAAGATTGTAGCATGTTTGTTGTTTGAATTATCATTCTAGGCGACTTGTAGGTTGCAATATGGAAATGTAAGACTGGCAATTGTAATTAATGTCGTTTTTATTTATTAACATTTTTACGTGCAATATTCGTGTAATCTGTAGTTATTAACCATAGTGGATAAAACAATATAACACTTATTGTACTAGATTGTTTGCACTGACAACTCACTACAAGACTCGTCTGATTGTCTACTAATTTCTTATTTCTAATATCTACACTTAAATTGAAATTATGTAAAAGTCTGCACCGAGAATAGCATCAGTCACATTGGTACCACAAAAGTCCACTTAAATGCTTTGCGGAGTCCGATATTTATGCAGATTGTCTTATACCCGTACACTGTGATGTTGGTGTTGTCTGCTGCTCGCAAGCTGGAATGTTGAAGTAGAAGGGTCCAATCACTTGGTGTTTAAATCGAGCAGGTAAAATGCTGATGTCGGCTCCTGTGTCGATGAGGAAATGGTGCTTAGTGGTTTGATCTACTACAAAAAGGCGGCGAGACTTGTGGTTCGCAACAGTTGCCGAATCTACTGCGTACTTCGCTCGTTTTTTGTATCCGCTTGAAACCCGCAAGAGTTGTGCATCTTGTGGAACGGTCACCAAACCTTCGATGATACCAGCACACCTTGTTCTCCCCCGAAACTGGCGTTTTTGACCGTGACCGGCACCTGGCTCTACTTGCCTGACGTTGCCTGCTACTACCTCTCTCTAAGTTATCCAATCTTCGTAGGACACTATCTAGTTTGGCATTTAGCGCAGTGATTGGATTTTCCGTCAGTACTTCCTCTCTTTCCGGCGCTTTAAATTCTTTAGCGCTCACCGCTGCGATCACAGGAGTATGCACTATTATTCTGTCAGCTACTTCCGCCATTTGTTCCAACCCTACGCCAGACAATGATAGTAATATTGGTTTAATATTAACTGGCATTTGTTGCAGGAAGAGCTCTTTCAGCACTTCATCGTTGACATAACCTGTGTCGTTCACTAACAACCGCATGTGTCTCAGCAATTTTGTTGGTTTCCTGGACCCTAATTCTTCTCCCGATAATAGTTGCCTTAGTTTCTGGGTCTCTGATAGGGCTGTTCTATTTATTACTGCCAACTTCAATTTGGTGTAGAGTTCTACCGGATCTGGCTTCGTTATCAGGTCGGCTACCTCATCTGCGATTTCCGGTGAAAGCACCGTCCAGCATGGCTGAATTTGGTCGCTTCCTGGGTGATTTTGGGTGCGCTAAGTTGAATCTTGCTTCGGCTGTTGCGAACCATAATTCCGTGCGATTTGGCCAGAAGGGTGGTATAAGGAAATTGCCGATGTAACCACTGCTGGAGATGCAGGTATGTTGCTGCTTGCTGTCTGATTCTCTTCCGCCATTACCACGTGCTCTTTTTTGTCGTTCAAACTTTAAATAAGTGAAGGTACTTACTCGGGGTCACCAATTTAGTCTTCGTTTGGTATATTTTATAACAGACTAATAAATGAATACTATAATTCTTAAGGTTTATTAACGCACGTTTCGGTACTATTAAGGAAGCCGCGTTCGCAGGAGTAGGGGAGAAGTTCTTCCGGAACTTTGCTTTTATAACCCTTCTGAACGCCCTCTCTACTCAGCTCTACTAACTACATTACAGGTTCCTACACTTCTGACATCGGAGGATAACTAGTTGATAAAAAAATATATAGCTTTCAAAATTTATCACATTTAGTACAATTACTGAGTGCACATTTTAAAAATGTTTTGGATTAAAAAATGTATTATACAGGGTACTTTAGAAGATATAGCTAACAATGAAAATGGTACCTACTTTAACACTCTATTATAAAGTAACTTGAACAAATTTGGCATGTATTTCTATTAACCTGTTATTTTCATGTCATTAGCGTGTTTAGTATTAATTACGTTTATTGCCGGAAACTTTATTAATACAAGGTGGAGCAAAATGCAAACCAGTAAAATTTTTAAATGATTCACCTTATATACCATTTTAGGGATTGTTAGTACAATTAATTAGATATTGAAATATATAGTACATACGTAGGGTATAATAGTTAACAGAAACGGTAACATTTTATGAAAATTGAAAATTTTTGAATTTTGCGTTCAAAAATTAAAGCATCTTAAATTTTCACATTATATTTTTGTACATTATGATTTATGGGTTTATTCCCATCGAATTTCAACGCAAATCCTTGAGCCTTGACTGAATTAGAACACTGAAAAGCGACCGAATTACGATTTTTTATTTTATATTTAGGACCAGCGTTACTTAAAAACATTTTACTGTTAAGGAAATACAGAATTTTTTTGCACTTCCATATTGCAATTTGCATTACTTGTCCAATAGTTTACGAAATTATGATCTTGTTGCACAGGCTTACATTGGAAAATTATTTTCAAATTTTTTATGATTGTATAGAGAAGTTTAGTGCTATATAATATTCATAGTATTAAGAAAATGCCAACAGTTAACTGTAACGGCATGTGTGTGTTAAAGATTGCAAAGCGCTATCTAAGCGATAGCTTTAATGTTGTAACAACACGTTGCTGATAAAGCCAAGATAACTTGTACACTCATGAAATTTAAAACTTGGACACCACAATTTCTGTAAACAAAAGTTTGCACATTGTGAAGCGGGCTTAAGGGTATCATTTACAATTCTAACAGCAGGTAGTCTCAGCAGGGGTTATCTTATAGAAGGACTGTAGAATGAATCATTACACTAAGCACGTTTTAGAAAATAGGTAATTTACGTTGCTTACTTAATTTTTTCTTTAAAGAATATATTTGAAGGTATCGCTAATTAAACACCATAGCTCGATTAATTATCGAATCAAAATTTTGTTTAGGAAATGTTTACAAAATAAAATTAGAAATAATTTTGATTTAAAAAAACGTCTACAAGCAATAACTTTTAAATTAAATCAAAAACTAAACATGGTTATTTGGGTTGACTGATTATTACTTATTTTTAAATAAATCTAACCTACTAATTATTGTAAGTTATTAAAAAAATCATTAAACTCTCTATTCATAATATTTAGTCCTTACAAAATGTATATTTTATGACGTTTCATTTTTTCTGTAGTTAATATAAAAGTGAAAATAAAAACTAAGGCAATTCTTATTGTCAACGTATATATTTAGTTTTTGACAAGAATTTATTACATAATTATAATTAAGATACCAAGTTATAGTTTAAAATTAAATGAAAACTTTTTTTTAAATAAAGGTATTACTATATAAATAAATATAAGAAATCAATAATGGGTGTGACCTCCATTATTATTGATACATTCTTGGAGGCGTCTGCTCATTGACGCTATCAAGGTATCAATATAATTAATATTAATCGTTTTCCATGCGGTATCAATGGCTGCAATTAGTGCATTACGGTTTACTGGTATAAAATTTGGCCCTTGTTGTCTTCGGATAACAGCAAGTATTCGAGCCCAAACATTTTCGATAATGTTAAAATCTGGGCTTTTTGCTGGCCAGGGTAACAGCTCCAAGTTATTTGCTTGTATCCAGTTGCGCACAACCTGCGAAGTATAGGGTCATCATATCCCGATAGTTAATTATCGAATGTTCCAAGAAAATATGTGTAAATAGTAAATGGAATCTACTAACGTAACGTTAAGTCGTTAATTATAGTTACATAACTCTCCTTTCATAAGATATAGTTCATATTAATATGCTTATTGTAAAGCTTCGTACACACCTGAACAACAAACCGAGGAACAAACAGAACAACGAACCGAACGGCAATCGGAACATTAATTTGGACGGTGCTACGTACGAATTTTAGAACAGATTCGCAAGTCCTGATTGTTCCACGAACGGTTTGCGGCGTTCCCGCAACTTGTCGGTTTTTCTCCGACATCAAAGAAAATGCGCGCGAATGCGTTTGCAGGTTTGGACGAATCTAAACAAAACGGCGAACAAACTTATGCGGGAGAATTAAATTATTTATTTTGTCCTCCCTTTTGTGGGTTTGTTGTGTTTTAGGTAATATTATGGAGTTGACAGAAGAAAAATGTTTTAAATTAATCAGTGTTTAAGAATGCAAGAAAAAATGATGTCCCTATTAGCATCATTTGGGCGGGAAATTTCCAAAATAAAAAAAAAGCGAAGTAAATTATAATTTTTACTCTTCTTTGTGCGTAAAAATTTGGTTGGCACTATCTTCTTGTTTTCCGCATTTTTCTTCTCAATAATAAATATATATGAACTGAAAACTACTGAAAATAATTATGGGAACAGCACAAACGTTCCGTTTGTTGTTCGGATTGTGGAAATCATAAAAGATCGTTTGTCGTTCTGTTTGACTTTCGGTTCGTTGTTATGTTTGTTGCTCGGTTTGTTGTTCAGGTGTGTACGAAGCTTTACAACTTAAGCAACAATTTTTGGCGAATAAAGATTAGTTTGTGATGTAATATTAGAAACACAAATTTATATCATATCAAATTTATGACAACTTAAAAACCAAGAACGTGTATGTTATTGCTAAGAAATTATTAAGGAAAAAGCGCAATTGCAGTGTAAATATTTATAATTAGATATTTTCGAAAGTTTATAAGTCCTCTATTGTAATCTTAATACTTAAAAGAAAATCCTGTCCATTAGCATTATAAGGAAATGGCTTTTACTTTATGAATAAGTTTCAATAACAATAGAATATCCTTGCTTGTTTAATTTACTTCCTTTGAGTCATATTGCTCTAAGGGTTGTTACATTGGTCATTAGAAGTATGTAATAAATAAACAATTACCTACTGTTTGAGAAGGGGTAGTGTGAACCAATAAATAAAGTAAGAAATGTAAATTCCATTTTAGTTTAAAATTTCAAGTGTTGTGAAAATGCCACCTCATCTCGGTGCTGATTTGAAAGCGCGGATTGTTTCGGAATTAGCGGCGGGCCGTAGCGTGCGTGAAATTTCACGTATGTTAGATATACCAAAAAGCACCGTAGGGCATTACCGAGTAAAATGGAATCTTGAACACACTTTGGAAAGAGCCATCGGAAGTGGTAGACCTAAAGTATCTACACGTGCTCAAGATCTCGAGTTGTTTCATTACGTAACAGAACAACCATTTGCTACATACTCCAGGGCTATAGCAGATACACATTTTCCGGATGCCGTATAACTGCACAAAAAGATTAAAGGAGATGGGAATAAAGAAGTATAATGCTGCTGCGAAAGAAGTTCTCAGTGACGAAAATATGAGACGTCGTCTGGAATTTGCAAGGCGATATGTGAACGAACCTTTGGAATTTTGGAATCGAGTGATTTTTAGCGACGAAAAAACGTTCAATAGCCGCAACGATGGACCACTAAAAGTTTTTAGAATGGAAGGAACTCGTTACGAAAATAATCACATATGTCCTAAAAAACGAAGTGGTTATTTTTCTGTGAATGTGTGGGTTTGGGTTAGCGCGCGGGGTCCAGGAGTTTGTTGGGCTATCGATGGACGTCTTGATTCTGCTGCGTATTTAGATATTTTGGAAACTATTATGAAACCTTCAGTCGAAGTGTTTTATCCAGACGAAAATTATATTTTCCAACAAGTAAGTATTCCTATTTTACTATACTTTCTCGAAAAAATAGTTCGGAATCTGTTGAATTAACATTTTCATAATGTATTTTTGTTGTTAAAGGACAACGCCCCTATTCATACTTCGCGGGTTGTGCGCAATTGGATACGAGAAAATAACTTGGAGCTGTTACCCTGGCCAGCAAAAGCCCAGATTTTAACATTATCGAAAATGTTTGGGCTCGAATACTTGCTGTTATCCGAAGACAACAAGGGCCAAATTTTATACCAGTAAACCGTAATGCACTAATTGCAGCCATTGATACCGCATGGGAAACGATTAATATTAATTATATTGATACCTTGATAGCGTCAATGAGCAGACGCCTCCAAGAATGTATCAATAATAATGGAGGTCACACCCATTATTGATTTCTTATATTTATTTATATAGTAATACCTTTATTTAAAAAAAAGTTTTCATTTAATTTTAAACTATAACTTGGTATCTTAATTATAATTATGTAATAAATTCTTGTCAAAAAACTAAATATATACGTTGACAATAAGAATTGCCTTAGTTTTTATTTTCACTTTTTATATTAACTACAGAAAAAATGAAACGTCATAAAATATACATTTTGTAAGGACTAAATATTATGAATAGAGAGTTTAATGATTTTTTTTAATAACTTACAATAATTAGTAGGTTAGATTTATTTAAAAATAAGTAATAATCAGTCAACCCAAATAACCATGTTTAGTTTTTGATTTAATTTAAAAGTTATTGCTTGTAGACGTTTTTTAAATCAAAATTATTTCTAATTTTATTTTGTAAACATTTCCTAAACAAAATTTTGATTCGATAATTAATCGAGCTATGGTGTTTAATTAGCGATACCTTCAAATATATTCTTTAAAGAAAAAATTAAGTAAGCAACGTAAATTACCTATTTTCTAAAACGTGCTTAGTGTAATGATTCATTCTACAGTCCTTCTATAAGATAACCCCTGCTGAGACTAGCTGCTGTTGAATTGTAAATGATACCCTTAAACCCGCTTCGCAATGTGCAAACTTTTGTTTACAGAAATTGTGGTGTCAAAGTTTTAAGTTTTATGAGTGTACACACACAACAAAAGAACACCTGATGCAGCATTTAGCTCTTATTGTGAGCTCATCAGAGGTGTATACTTAAGTGCGGTATAACAGTTAACTGTTGGCATTTTTTTTAGTTTATACTATTCATACGTGTCAATGTTTACACGAGATGTCGCAAGACACACATTTTACTTATGTTCATTGCTCCACGCGGAGCTTAAAAGACCAACCGCCGTCTTGTACAGTCGTATACCGAACTTAAGTATACACTTTTGATGAGCTCACAATAAGAGCAAAATGCTGCATTAGGTGTTCTTTTGTTGCTTGTGTACTTCTGTACAAGTTATCTTGGCTTATCGGCAACGTGTGTTACAAGCATTAAAGCTATCGCTTAGATAGCGCTTTGCACTTTAACACACTTACCGTTACAGTTAACTGTTGCCATTTTTCTTAGTTTATACTATTCATACGTGTCAATGTTTACACGAAATGTCGCAAGACACACATTTTACTTATGTTCATTGCTCCACTAGACCTTAAAAGACCAAACGCCGTCCTGTACAGTCGTATACCGCACTAAAGTATACACTCCTGATGAGCTCACAATAAGAGCAAAATGCTGCATCAGATGTTCTTTTGTTGCGTGTGTACTTCTGTACAAGTTATCTTGGCTTTATCGGCAACGTGTGTTACAAGCATTAAAGCTATCGCTTAGATAGCGCTTTGCACTTTAACACACACATGCCGTTACAGTTAACTGTTGGCATTTTTCTTAGTTTATACTATTCATACGTGTCAATGTTTAACGACATGTCGCAAGACACACATTTTACTATTATTCATATAATTGTTCATTTAATTAAAGATGCTATTCGTTCAAATATTAATTTAAATGACGTTAGTTCCTTTTGTTTTGAAAACCACTTAAGAGAACAAGCCACTACAGCAGTTAACAAAAAGACTTCTTGAGCGGCAAATTAATGTAAATATTGGTTTTAAAAGCCGGTTTAAAGTAGTGAAAGAAGAAAATTAGCAAACAAAAAGTAATAATTTTGATAACTATACTATTTGTGAAAACCACAAGAGAGATATAATAAAGTCATGGAAGTATCAAAAATATTAAAGTGATTGATGCCTACTCATTAAGCAAAATTAATTCAAACAATTTGCATTGTTATCTTATAAACAACATTCATAATAAGGTTACTTTTAGAGTATCACTGGACAAATTTGTAACTAAATGCTGTATTTTTCCATGCAATAATAAACTATTTGCTGTGGGAATGTTACATTAATAGATTTTTAAAGAATTTGTTTTTATTATTTATAAATCAAAATTCAGTATTATCAGTGATAGTATTAAGATGCCTTGGGATTCTTTAATTTGGATCGAAGAGAATGAAACGGGAGTAGTGCCTTCATCTTGGATTTCAAATAAAGAAAAGAGCTTATATAAGTGGTCCACTAATCTCTCTCAAAGAAAAATAAATAAACTGGTGAAAAACGATTAAGAAATAGGTTACGATGTTGAAGTAAAGCTTCTGTGAGCCAGAGCAATTAGAACACATGAAACATACGAGAAAGCATTTGAAGCTGCTGGAAACTTGATGTTTGATTCTAACGTTGAATCGGAAGTAGAAGTAATAGAAGATAAGATAAATATTATCATTGTATTATTTATTATGTTCATTGTTTCAGCAAATACTTTGAAGGCTCCTTCAACGACAGTTAGGGCTCACGTATCATCAAAAACACCCGATGATCAACTTCAAAGCACAAGTAAGAGTATGTTTTCTGTTAATAATAATGATTCTACTTGGTAGTGATTTTATTCTTTTTCAATGCCAGTTTAATTAACACTTCGAAATTTTTGTAGTCAAGTAGACTTAATACATTTATCTGACTTATAAGTAGAAACTTTTTTACTATTTATATGTCTAATTTTTTAAAGATAACTGTTTGTTTACAAATTTTACAAAATTTCATTTGGTTTTGTAGGTAGCACATTCAATAATGATGTACTAAAAGGAGTTTTTGAAGCTATAAGCAGGTTGGAGTTTACAATGTCTCAATTGAAGGTTAATCAAGAAAAAAATTTGTTTGCAATTGGTCAAAATGCAAATGTTGATTTGGTAAAAAAATGGCCAATGGAATTTCCAGTAACTGCTATAGAGAAGTTTGAAGAGCTCGAACGTTTATTATCTACTGGTTTGCAGAATAAACTGGTGAGTTATTTATATTTAGTTGTTGACTTATGGATGGGTAAATTTTTGTTATTCTAAACATATTCAACCAATTTGGTTTTCCGATGCTTTATTATTATCATAAAAATTTTGCGAGTTGCTATCATTGAATTTCATAGCACCAAAATTGCAATAAATTGATAAACCTTGAAAATTTACTAGGAAAATTATGATGTTAAAATCTTGCAGTTACGTCCACATTTCGTATTGAGTTCGTTCCTTTCATTGTCTGTTGTTTGAAATATTTTTGGAGAATGGCTCCGACTTAAAGTTAAGTAATATCACCGAGCAATAATATTACTTTGTATTTTGTTTTAGATGAAATATTTGGTACTACAAGGAGAAAGGACCTGTAGGGAGAGTTACAAAATAATGTTGCCTTTGCTCATTGACAAACAAGTTGCACACATGTTTTCTACCAGAGGCAAAAAGGAAAAGAAAAATTTGTCTGCTACGAATATGTGCAACACAATTATTGGTAACTAATTATTTCTTGAAATTGCATTGGTTATCATAAATTTTCTTTAGTTTTCTATACCTATACAGGGAAGGTCATTTGTACTTGCACGGGCGATATTTCGGAAAATATTGGGTTTAAAAAAACTTTCTTAATGGACTACACATTTTTTATTGCAAATTTGGGTTTCTTGGGCAATTCTAACGTAATTTTATGCATTATATATGATGTGGACGGTTTTCGAGTTATTTCACTTTTTTCAGAAAAAAAATCGCAGTTGCATAAATTCTAGGATAATTAAATTATTCAATTTTTTCGAAACGTCAATTTTTTCGGAGAAAGTAAAGTAACGTTAGAATTGCCCAAGTGACCCAAATTTGTAATAAAAAATAGGTGGTTCTATTAAAAAAAACTTTGCTATGTCGCGCTTTTATGGAATATTCTGTATAAACGAAGATAATTTTGAATTATGCAGCTCATTGATCTGCACAACTTTTATGAAGAAAGTTTTTTTTCTAAACCCAATATTTTTTGCCCGCACTAATGGCCCACCCTATATAATAGTTCAGTTGTTGTTCATTTGTTTCATTTCATTTCAGACTGCAATGTGGTTTGATTAATTCGTAGTTTCTGATCAAATAAACCTATAATATTTAATTTTTTTTATGGAGCTTAAGTCTAAGTTTTCTTTAATTTAAGGGGTCATTTAAAGTAGATACGACGACCATACTGATAAAATTATCAAATATATTGGAGATGCCCATTTCAACAAAGATAAATAATGAAGGAGATACTATAATAGATAATCTTGAAAACAAAAAAGATAGCGAAGAAGATCGTGATAGCACAGATGCTAATGTTACAAACAATGATATAATCATATTGCCATGCAATGATATACTTTTATATTAAAATAATTTTCTTCAATATATTTCTTTTATTAATATAACAAGTATTGCATCATTCTGTAAATTTTTTTAACAGGTTCGTATTGTTTTTAAATGTACATGTGAACAACTGGTCAAAAATGCGAAAGAAGAACAATGGAAAACTTTTGGAGAAAAAATGAAAGAAGATTCAAAAGGAAACCAAAAACTATTCTATAGAACATTAAAAACTTTATGAACAGAGAAAACATTAAACACAAAAATAATAAAAAGAAAAAACGGAGAAATTATAACAGAAGAAAAAAATAATGGAAAGATGGAAAGAACACTTTGAAGAATTACTAAATGATCCACAAAAGGAAGAAGATATTGAAAATGTCGAAATAGCAAAAGAGACAGAGGAACAAGAGATAAGGATGGAAGAACTTGAAGATTTAATGAAAGATCTAAAATACCGGAAAGCGGCTGAGTGCGACAGAATAACGGCGGAAATGATGAAGAGTATAGTACAAAAAGGCAGAGAAACACTACTAAGTATCTACAATTCACAAAAAAGGAGATAAAAAAGAGTGTAATAATTATAGAGGAGTAACACTTCTAAGTATATGTATGAAAATTTTAGAAAAAATAATAGAAAAAAGAATTAGAATGGTAACTAAAGAGACAATCGAAAAGAACAAAGTGGATTCAGAAGAGGAAAAAGCGCACCGGACCACATATTCACAATAAAACAAATAACAGAGAAAGCAAGAAAAAAAAAGGATGACATATTTGGCATTTTTGGATCTAGAGAAAGCGTTTGATGCGGTACCCAGAAGCACAATGTGGAGGATGCTAAAAGAAAGCTTATAAAAAATAATCCAAATTATTTACAAAAGTGGCCAAAACGCAATCATGAGAGATAATAAAATATCTAAAACATTCAAAACAAATATAGGATTAAGACAAGGCGGAAGCTTAAGTCCACTGCTGTTTATAATATTTATGGACGAAATAATTAAAAAGTGTAAAAAATAATTTTCTGAGTAAGAGGGAAGTTTCAGTGGAAACGAAAACAAAAATATTCAAATTGATTTTTAGACCAATATTAACGTATGGTAGCGAGTCGAGGGTATTGACAGGGCAACAGAAAATTAAGATTCAAGCAGTCGAAATAAGGTACCTAAGAAAAATAAAAAGTATTACAAAAAGAGATAGACTAAGAAACACAGACATAAAAAGGAACTGGAAGTACAAAGTACAATAGAATTTATAGAGAAGAAGAAGAAGTACCAGTGAAGCAGAAATAGAAGACAAGAATAATAAAAAACAGAACTAGAGGAAGACCAAAAAAACATGGAATAGAGAAGTGGGAAGAATACTAGAAGAAAAAGCAAAAACATGGAAAGAAGCAGAGGAGATGGCATGCAATAAGAAAGAATGGAAGAAATTTGTAAATTCAAATATGTAATTATATTAAATGTAATATTTATATCCTACACCGAAAGGTAAACGGATAATCTGATTATTATATCCAACATAACAGTTCGCAAGTATAACCAACTTTTGCTGACAGGTATGTAAAGCAGTTACATAGTCGATCCTTCAATAATTATAGGCAACATAACAGTTGGCAAGTATAAACATTTCGAATCGCCTGCAGTAAAGTACGCAAGTGGTTGTATAATAGCAAACAAACACTGAGAATCACCCGACAGCTGTTTTGTCTTTTTGGGACTCATCGGGAGTGAGAGAACTCAAGTGTAAGTTCACTATTGTACAAACGCGCGCTGTCGACTATATGCCCCACTGGAGGGATCTTAATATTTAAACGATAACTTTTTTGACATCTAGTGTCGACTCGTGAAAACTTTCACGTACGTAAATGTAAGCAACTTTTGCCGACAGGTATGTAAAGCAGTTACATAGTGGATCCTTCAATAATTATAGCCAACATAACAGTTTGCAAGTATAAAAATTTCTCAGTGTTTGTTTGCTATTGTACAAACACTTGCGTACTTTACTGCAGGCGATTCGAAATTGTTATACTTATTTTATACGTGGGTAGTTATACCCATTGTTAGTAAGAAATGACGTTATTGAAACGTCACATTTTGGGTCACGTGATATCATCTTTAAAATTTTGAATAAACACCCTATATACAGGGTGTCCAGAAACTCTTCTGACAAACCAAGACTGGAGATTCCCTCAGATAATTTTAAGACAATTTAACCCAACTCACCTAGTCGAAAATGGTTCCTAAGGGAACTTGAGCTCTTTGAAGATGGCGCCTGGTAAAATAAAAAATTAAAAGATGAACTTCGCGAACTGACAACAATTTGACAATGAAAAACGTAAGTTTTACTTTTGTTGGCAGTTCAGAGCCAACTAGTGCAAAACATATAAATTCAACTTTAATGACAAAAACACAAAAAATGTTCAAATCCATTTTTCTAGAAAACGGTGTATCCTAATGACTTAAAGTAAGAGTACCTTTTAGTACTAGAATACCTGAAAATTTAATAATAGTGTCACAAATGCTTAAAAGTTAAAGACAAAAAAGTTATGCGTTAAAATAGCCGTTGACCTACCCAAAACGGACGCCTATGACCGGTACTAGAAATTCGCAATTGATGGAATAGATTCATCTCTGAAGGCTAAATAAGCATACCAGTTTTTGTTTTTCTAAGTAGAGGCGTTCTGGAGGTATTTAAAGAAAACGATTTACAAGGCGCTCCCTTAGAAAGCATTTGCGGACTAGGTGAATTGGGTTAAATTGTCTTAAAATTATCTGAGGAATCTCCGGTCTTGTAATGTCAATTTAACAGTATCTATTTGTCCGTGTTTTTTGTTATTATAGAAACGATGAATGTATTTTTATGAAGATTGATGTTTATTTCAATGGCAAAGAAAAATTACTAACATACAACAAAACGTGACCCGAATTGTAACATTTCTTACTTACAATGGGCATAACTACCCATTGTTTATAATTGCCAAATTTTAATAACTTGGTATCTACCTACGGTATTAGTTTTATCTATGCAAAACTGGATTTACAAAGCTTGATAAATACCTGACTTCCATTCTATATTGCGATGACAAAGGGTAAATTTATTTATTGTTTTAATGTTAAGCGCCCACCTCTTTATCGTTTAAGTTAAATTATACCTCTTAATTTCATGCGTATTTTTTTTACTGGGATACAACAGGTGTTTTCACATATACGTGCGCTTGTACTTCTACTTCAAATAATTTCCGTCACTAACTTTGACTTATTTGCCTTTTGCCTTTATTAAAACCCCTTCTCGGCTCAACAATAATTTATTTGACTTAACATCGTCGAAATTTTATTTACAAAATTAACAAATTCTAAATCTGGCAAAGTGTAACAATTTTCACATGCCCACATTACGCGCAGGTCTTAAATTCGTGCACGTTAATTACTTACAGAATTTTGTAACCTAGTGAAATTACAACTACTTTTACAGAATTATGACTACTTAAAATCTAAATCTACCTGGTCATATGCCAATTTCTACGGTGAGTATTTCTTTTATGTACTTGATGCTTCCGATGTTTCCTTTATTTTCTTTGCAGGTTACTTCCACGTCGTTTCCAATTTTGTCCAGCCCTGCTAGTTCATTCACCTTTGGGTCATTGACTTTTCCTCTTCCGGATCACTAACACTGGTGAGTATTTACTTTCACCCTTTCATTTGTTCAGTTTTACTAACGTAATTCTTTAACTCCTCCTTTTGTTTTGTGCTTAGCATTTTTATTACTCTTGAACTTTTTTATTGTGACGTCATGTATTCATTTTTTTTTTGCGGTAATTTTATTCGCAACGAAGTACGCCTTCACGCTGTGCTTTTGTAACTACTCGGGCGTCTCTTCCGCACCTCTATTTATTACTTCCGGATTTATGGCCAACTCAATTATCAATTTGTTTAAATAAAACCGTTACCCAGCGTCGGTTTTTTTGCTGCCATCTACCGAATGTTTGTGTGAACCCTTAATTTTTCTGCAGTTTTACTGCCATTCTTCTTCTGTTTTTCTACCCTTTTTCCTTGTCTTCCTTTTCTTGAAAGAACATTGCGCCGCTTTGCAATTTGTCTTTAAATCTTATTTGGATTCGTAACCTAACTTTTTATAGTTAAATTCGTTAAAAACACGCATTTTCACCATTTACGTCTTTGTTTATGTTTTACATTGTTTACCACTCACTTTTATTTATAACACGTAGTCCTTTTTATTATTCTCACGTCACATTTTGTGTCCTGGCAAATGCCCTTGACCTATTATTTCTACCTTAATTACACAACTAATACTAGATTTTATACAGGCTTTCTTAGGCTGGGAAGACTATTGATGCTGCGGAACACCTAATAATGATTGAAGATCATCATTACCTAGGATCAAATATCCAATATCCAGCAGGATTCAATGATCTTTCCGATCATAGCCGATTTACAAGAAATATGAAGTTAGTGCCTTAAATGGGGTTTTAATCAATCTGGAGCAGCATTTTAAAGACTTTTTGTGGATTATGGAACTAGCTCAAATGCAAAAACATCGCAATATAAATACTTATAATTTTACGAAGCTTAATAAATATGTGACGTCCAATCTATATCAATGTGGATTTATGAGACTCGTTAAATATGTCATACATACAAATCTAGTTTTAGTTGTATCTCAATATATTTACAAAACCGGTGAAATCTTTGAAAACAATCTCTGTAAACATATAAACTGTTAACAAAGTTTGTATGGATTGCAAAAAAATACTTATTAAGGCAGTTTATTTTCTACTTGGGTAATTACGATATATGGAAAGGAAGTGGAGAAGGCAAGAGAAGTACTAGAGAAGACAATTGAAGAAGGAAAAGAAAAGAAACTTATTATAGGGGAAGACTTTAACGTGAGAAAAAGACAGGAAAGAGGGAAAATAGTAAATGGAGAACAAAGAGAAAGTCGAAAGATGAAAAATAAACCGACATAGTAGAAAATTGTTGGATCTATGTGAAGAGAGAGCATGGACGATTTTGAAAGGAATATGGAAAAAGGAGAAGAAGGAGAGGTAACATATATAAGAGAAAGAGGACGATCGGTATATCACTACATTATAGTCAACGAATCAAGTAGGAAAGAAATAGAGAATACACAAATAGGAGAAGAGTTTATAAAACCGCGAGTGACAAAAATATAGAACGTATATGAATAAAATAGAGAAAGAGCAGAAAGCAGCAGAAGAGGTCAAGCAATAATTGAAAAGAATTATAAAAAAAATGAAGATTACAACGGAAAAGCGAAGATTTAAAAGACAAAAACAAAATCAAAATAAAATTAGAATTGTAGAACAGGAAATGTGAAAAAACAAAAACAGAGATGAGAAAAAGAAAAAAAATTAAAAAAAATAAATTACAGAAGAATATAAGAAAATAAAAGCAGAGTTCAAGGATAGATGTGAAAAGAGGAAAGTGGAACAACAAAAAAAAACTCTTGGAAAAAATTATGAAGAAAATCAGAAATGAAGAGCATGCTTGGGAATTTGAAAATCGAATAACAAAAAAAGAAAATAGGAGAGAACCAGCAATAGATAGAGAAAAATGAAAAACATTAGAAATGTACTAATAGGAAAAAAGTTAAAATCAAGGTAGAAAAGGGGAGAATAGGAGAAAAGAACCAAAAAGAGATCAAAGGAATTAAAAAGAAGAACTGAGGAAGTCTTGAGAAAAGTAAAGATGAGAAGAGCAGAAGGCACAGATAAAACGCATTAGAAAAAATATGGCAGGGAAAAGGTTTTTCAGAAAAATTAAATATATTTATTTAAAATATGATTTACGATTTATTTAAAAATTTTTTATAAAGCAATTTAAAATATTTGCCTAAAAATATTTACGTAAGATTGATTTCAAATGTTTTGAGAAAGTTTACCATAAATATTTAAGAAATATTTTTGAATGTGTGAAAGTGCTACATTTAATTGCTTGATTAACATTATTTACTAACATTTTGTGCTATAAGTCGTTTTATTTACAATTTGGATGAATAATTGTCGTAAACATAAATAAAATTTAAAATGACAAAAATCTTTATGAACAATTTTAAAATATATTATCTAAAGGGTTGCTTTGATTTTCTAAAAAATACAATTAATTTTAGCGGATGTAGTGACAATTTTTGGGAATGACCTTGCTCAAACCGTGACCGAAGCTTTGAACACAAAATTGCCTTAGTAGCCTATTCCTAGAACTTTACTTTACTTTACATTTTTTTCTGCATTTTTTTATTTAAAATCAACAAAAATTTGACTTTACACTCATTTGTTGAACCGCTAGTCTTCGGTTCTTAGCTCAATACGCAAACTCGTGTGAAATCTTGGATTTTCAAAACTTGTTGTTTAACATACCATTATGGCGCCAAAATGCACATTTCTGATCCAAAAGTACAAAAGTTCTAATTCCTCATCTTTAACAGTAATAAAGTTTATTGCCGCTTATTAGAATGCAAGTTCAGCCCCTAAAACAATACCTCGCCGCGCCTGTAGTCAAAAGTTTACTTACCTAACATGTTCATAATAGTATTTACATAAAAGTAAATTTATTGTTCAGAACTCATACTACTTTTTCTGTTTCAGAAAAAATGGCCCCATTAATTCGATAAATACCGAACAAAATTAATGTCTCGTGAATTGCTGCCAATGCAAGCAAATTTATTTATTTAAAAATAGTTATTTGTGTAACTAGTGCAAAAAGTAAATATTTGTTGCACGATGCATAAAGTCATGCTGAGTGCAGCAAATATGCTTTTTGTACTTGTTGCACACATAATTTTTTTTTCGATCGAAAAATAAAAAAATAAAATAAAAAATAAAAAGAAACTATTTTTTACACTAGAAAAAATTATTTACAGTACAGAATTTGACTCCAATTCTACAGTGCACCAAATACTTTAGTATAAATAACAATACAGAACTATAAATAAAAACATAAATAAATGTATGATATAAGCAATAAATTACTATGTCCTAAGTCTACTAAGTTCTTAACATAGCTGTTGTTTTTTTCTATATGTGGTTGAGACAGTGATGTCTAGTACTTGGCTTTGGTTTCAGACAGACATCTGATTTGTAGACACTTTTCTTATACCAGAGCAAAGTCTCCAATTCTTTTTAACTGTTCTTTTACCGACGTCTCCATTACTCGCTCTAGCGCTTTTAAAGATCTGGGTGTCACTTTTGAATCGTCTCTGTCCTTTAGTTTGCACATTCGATCTGTTTCATCTTCACTTAAAACTTTTGGTTTTATTATCAGAAACTCTAGAGATTTTTTAAGCGGTGACTTACCTCTCTTGCTGTACAGAACCCTCATTCAAACTCGACTGGAGTATGCCTCGGTAGTTTGGAACCCTACGTATCAGGCTCATATCCACGCTCTGGAGAACATTCAGCGCAAATTCTTAAAATTTCTAGCATTTCACGTTGATGGAATTTACCCTCCTAGAGGTTTCCCGCAATCTGATCTTTTGGCTAGATTCAATCTTTCCGATTTAAGTAGTCGTCGCGCCACCTTTTCTCTTCTCTTTCTATACAAACTTATTCATTACCTTGTCGACTGTCCTGAATTGTTGGCAAAATTATCTTTTTCCATTCCTCGACCTGGGTCTCGTTTTCCTACCACTTTCTACTTACCCACTCCCCGTACGCGTGTGTTGGAGTCATCTCCTATTTTCTCTGTATGCAGCAGCAGTGCTCTACGTAAATTTAATATTTTTCATACGTCCATATCCGAGATAAAATCATTCTGTAGCGACTCCCTAGTTGGTTGATCGATTTACATTATTTACCTCAGAAAAATGCAGTTAATTGTAACGAACATGTGAGCGTTTAACATGCATATGCTAGTTATCGAAGCAACAGCTTTAATGCTTGAAACGCACGTGTGTCGATAAAGCCAAGTAAAAACTTGTACAGAAGCATAACATGAAGGTTTTACTTGGCTTTATCGACACACGTGCGTTCTGCAACATTAAAGCTGTTGCTTAGATAGCGATATGCACGTTAAACGCACATGTCGTTACAATTAACTGTTGGCATTTTTCTTAGTTTACACTAATTATACGTGTCAATGCTTTTACACGAGATGTCGTAAGACACACATTTTGCTTATTATTTACCTCGTTTAACGTTAACATTACTACTTTTATTTGTTTTGGATTATGTCTGTATTACCTACGTCTAATTACTTATACGTTTATATTATTCCATTTGTTTTAGTTTTGTATTTTGCTGTTCCCGCCCATAATTGGCATTTTCTGTGGTGCGGCTGTATTTAAATAAATAAATAAATAACTTAGAGCATGTGGTATGTACACATCTTTGGCAGGTGTCACAACAAATAGGTTGTTTGTCTTTGACGTCTTGATTGCAGCTTACATAGGCAATACTTGACATCTCAACTTTTATTACTAAATAGAACTAATAATTACCTGCGACTTAAATTGCGACCACTCACTTCTAACACACTGATGATGAGATTCATCATAGTACACATTTGACTAATAAGTTCTTTCATCGTGTGTTTAAGTTCTGTCATATCGGTATTTTGTTGTGTAGTTATCGCTGTGTTCATTGTGTTAATGTGGTTTGTTTGTTGTGAGTTATGTTGTGCACTTTGTGCATATGCTACATTGGGCGAACATATTGACTTGTGAGTGTTTTACGTTGTTTTGTTTTGTGCCTTAACCGTGGGTATAATTTTTGTTAAAGCTGTTTGTGGATAATGCATCTCCTATAGTTGGCTGGGTGGTTTCCATTGCAATTAATATAGTGAACTGCTTCATTTCTTGTTTTCCTAGGACATTTTGATGTTAGATGACTACCTATGCACTTGACGCAGCGAGGAGTTTTTTGGCAGAAGTTCAAAATCTTCAAGTTGCGCGTTGCAAGACAAATCAAATTTACCGCGCTTTGTACCGAATTTTCCGAATAGTGAATCGTAATTTGCGGTTTCCTACTCAAAGCGGCGGGCCGACATCGTTCTTTGTTCCTGGGCGGATAGCCGTGCTGTACAAAGCTAAAAATTAAACATAAAACTTCTATGTGGCTTCGATAATTTCACAATAATTGAGTGTGGAAATAGATACCGACTATTTACGCCTTAAGTAGATTTCTTTGCTATTATTTTTGTGGATTTAACGGTTTTATTAATTGCTAATTACGACATATGATTTAGTATTTGTCGGGACCTCAACTTCTTCTCTCTATTGTGTGTCTGGATAATTCATGGAGACGCTGGAACGATCAATTACCCTTTCGTTTGTGACACAAAACTGGCCTGCATTCACAACGACAACTTCGACTCCTAGAACTGGGTCTTCTATTATTTTCCAGCAAACTCCTTCTGATCTTCAAGTAGCTGTGTCGTTAGCAAGGACCGTCGTTATCAGCTTTACGTACAACCATATCTAGATAAGTTACCGTTTTAAGGAACCAATTCATATTTTGCATGCGTTCGAAACCGAAGTACACGCGACATCAAGCGGTCATATCTTTAGTATTTACCTTTAGTATTTTAAGACAATTGTGATTCGAGGTAGCTCCCATACTCTCACGCTAGTGTTGTCGGCTCAAACTCCTTCAGAGTTGCGAGGGGTACGCTAAATCAAAAAGGCCTTTTTGGATTGGCAAAGGTACATCCTATCTTTGAAACGTGTATTAGTAGTTTTAAGCCACCGCGGGTACGTGGCGAGTGTACGTCAAGTTTCTTATTCACCCATTTTAAATTGGTACGCTATCCATAAAGTTTGTAATAAACGAGAAACTTAACTGAACTAATTCAGATTTGATTGCGTACTACGAGTAATTACTTATTGCTAACGCGACAGCCTTTGTCATTCTTACTAAAAAATCCTAATATTTTAAATTGTATGTGTAATATTTATGTGTCTTTTGCCTCTCTCTCTCTTAAATTTGCATTTGTTGTAGCGTGTTAGATTTGAAGTAAAACCAGTTAAATTCCTGCTGATCGGTTTTATTTCTCTCCGTTACCTAGCAAGTGGCGCCACGTTATTCAGCAGTTATTTCTTTTAGCTCTCCTAAGGACCTTCCTCATCTCACTGACTGTAGCCAGACACTGCTGTTCTAAGGTTTATAAATTTGGGATCCTCCAAACATTTAGTACGCTACTTCTTGTCTAATATTTTTGTGTTTTTTCTTTTCTAGGTTACATCGGTAGAGCCGTCACCTTAAATTTTATCTATTTGTTTATTTGTGAACTGCAACCGTTACAAAGTTTTTTGTGTGGCCATATTGCTGGCAGCGCATGCACTGCGGTATGGATCTTCTTGCATGTGGTGCTTCAAATACTACACTACTGTTCATTAGCAGTTTTACTTTCTATATGTCTTTGTGGTTGTCGTTCTGCTTTAGGTCTACGAAAAACTTGGGCAGACGTACATTGCTGTGTGGTTGTTTTATGTTTTACACATTTGTTACTTTGTGTCCCAATGCTTGTATACTTTCATTTTTTCGTTAACATCTGTAGAGTAATGTACATTTTTAAAACAATTCTGAAACTTTTATCTTGTTTGGGTTTATAAGTATGGCATTCGGTTTCTTCGTCATTTAACATTTTACAATTTTGGTATAAGTTGCACAGTCTATTTTCACTTGCTTGTTACTGAGTGCTTTGATTTGATACTTTCCTAAATCTCACCTTTTTTTTTTTTTTTTTTAAAGTTTTTTATTTTTTTAAAAAAAAAAAAAAAAGGGTGGTGGTTTGTTTTATTTTTTTTCAATTTAAGTATGAGGTTTGTATCCATTTCCTCTTGTTCATTAAAAGGGTTGCATCTGTTTTTGCTTAGTTTTGTATTCTTTATGTTTGCTTTGACTCAAGTTCCCTTCTTCTTTCATTTTTTTTTTTTTTTTTTTTTTTCTTTCTATTTTTTTTTTTTTTTCTTTTTTCGTTGCTTGGGTTCTTTTTATTTTTTTTGCTTTTTTTTTTTTTTTTTTTTTTTTTTCTTGTTTTTTTCTTTTGTTTTTTGTTTTTTTTTTTTTTTTGTGTTTTTTCTTTTTTGTTTTACAAATTTTTTTTTTTTTACATTTAAAAATTAAAAAGTACACTCATGAAATTTAAAACTTGGACACCACAATTTCTGTAAACAAAAGTTTGCATTGTGAAGCATTGTGAAGCGGGCTTAAGGGTATCATTTACAATTCTAACAGCAGGTAGTCTCAGCAGGGGTTATCTTATAGAAGGACTGTAGAATGAATCATTACACTAAGCACGTTTTAGAAAATAGGTAATTTACGTTGCTTACTTAATTTTTTCTTTAAAGAATATATTTGAAGGTATCGCTAATTAAACACCATAGCTCGATTAATTATCGAATCAAAATTTTGTTTAGGAAATGTTTACAAAATAAAATTAGAAATAATTTTGATTTAAAAAACGTCTACAAGCAATAACTTTTAAATTAAATCAAAAACTAAACATGGTTATTTGGGTTGACTGATTATTACTTATTTTTAAATAAATCTAACCTACTAATTATTGTAAGTTATTAAAAAAAATCATTAAACTCTCTATTCATAATATTTAGTCCTTACAAAATGTATATTTTATGACGTTTCATTTTTTCTGTAGTTAATATAAAAAGTGAAAATAAAAACTAAGGCAATTCTTATTGTCAACGTATATATTTAGTTTTTGACAAGAATTTATTACATAATTATAATTAAGATACCAAGTTATAGTTTAAAATTAAATGAAAACTTTTTTTAAATAAAGGTATTACTATATAAATAAATATAAGAAATCAATAATGGGTGTGACCTCCATTATTATTGATACATTCTTGGAGGCGTCTGCTCATTGACGCTATCAAGGTATCAATATAATTAATATTAATCGTTTCCCATGCGGTATCAATGGCTGCAATTAGTGCATTACGGTTTACTGGTATAAAATTTGGCCCTTGTTGTCTTCGGATAACAGCAAGTATTCGAGCCCAAACATTTTCGATAATGTTAAAATCTGGGCTTTTGCTGGCCAGGGTAACAGCTCAAGTTATTTGCTTGTATCCAGTTGCGCACAACCTGCGAAGTATAGGGTCATCATATCCCGATAGTTAATTATCGAATGTTCCAAGAAAATATGTGTAAATAGTAAATGGAATCTACTAACGTAACGTTAAGTCGTTAATTATAGTTACATAACTCTCCTTTCATAAGATATAGTTCATATTAATATGCTTATTGTAAAGCTTCGTACACACCTGAACAACAAACCGAGGAACAAACAGAACAACGAACCGAACGGCAATCGGAACATTAATTTGGACGGTGCTACGTACGAATTTTAGAACAGATTCGCAAGTCCTGATTGTTCCACGAACGGTTTGCGGCGTTCCACAACTTGTCGGTTTTTCTCCGACATCAAAGAAAATGCGCGCGAATGCGTTTGCAGGTTTGGACGAATCTAAACAAAACGGCGAACAAACTTATGCGGGAGAATTAAATTATTTATTTTTGTCCTCCCTTTTGTGGGTTTGTTGTGTTTTAGGTAATATTATGGAGTTGACAGAAGAAAAATGTTTTAAATTAATCAGTGTTTAAGAATGCAAGAAAAAATGATGTCCCTATTAGCATCATTTGGGCGGGAAATTTCCAAAATAAAAAAAAAAGCGAAGTAAATTATAATTTTTACTCTTCTTTGTGCGTAAAAATTTGGTTGGCACTATCTTCTTGTTTTCCGCAATTTTCTCTTCTCAATAATAAATATATATGAACTGAAAACTACTGAAAATAATTATGGGAACAGCACAAACGTTCCGTTTGTTGTTCGGATTGTGGAAATCATAAAAGATCGTTTGTCGTTCTGTTTGACTTTCGGTTCGTTGTTATGTTTGTTGCTCGGTTTGTTGTTCAGGTGTGTACGAAGCTTTACAACTTAAGCAACAATTTTTGGCGAATAAAGATTAGTTTGTGATGTAATATTAGAAACACAAATTTATATCATATCAAATTTATGACAACTTAAAACCAAGAACGTGTATGTTATTGCTAAGAAATTATTAAGGAAAAAGCGCAATTGCAGTGTAAATATTTATAATTAGTATTTTCGAAAGTTTATAAGTCCTCTATTGTAATCTTAATACTTAAAGAAAATCCTGTCCATTAGCATTATAAGGAAATGGCTTTTACTTTATGAATAAGTTTCAATAACAATAGAATATCCTTGCTTGTTTAATTTACTTCCTTTGAGTCATATTGCTCTAAGGGTTGTTACATTGGTCATTAGAAGTATGTAATAAATAAACAATTACCTACTGTTTGAGAAGGGGTAGTGTGAACCAATAAATAAAGTAAGAAATGTAAATTCCATTTTAGTTTAAAATTTCAAGTGTTGTGAAAATGCCACCTCATCTCGGTGCTGATTTGAAAGCGCGGATTGTTTCGGAATTAGCGGCGGGCCGTAGCGTGCGTGAAATTTCACGTATGTTAGATATACCAAAAAGCACCGTAGGGCATTACCGAGTAAAATGGAATCTTGAACACACTTTGGAAAGAGCCATCGGAAGTGGTAGACCTAAAGTATCTACACGTGCTCAAGATCTCGAGTTGTTTCATTACGTAACAGAACAACCATTTGCTACATACTCCAGGGCTATAGCAGATACACATTTTCCCGGATGCCGTATAACTGCACAAAAAGATTAAAGGAGATGGGAATAAAGAAGTATAATGCTGCTGCGAAAGAAGTTCTCAGTGACGAAAATATGAGACGTCGTCTGGAATTTGCAAGGCGATATGTGAACGAACCTTTGGAATTTTGGAATCGAGTGATTTTTAGCGACGAAAAAACGTTCAATAGCCGCAACGATGGACCACTAAAAGTTTTTAGAATGGAAGGAACTCGTTACGAAAATAATCACATATGTCCTAAAAACGAAGTGGTTATTTTTCTGTGAATGTGTGGGGTTGGGTTAGCGCGCGGGGTCCAGGAGTTTGTTGGGCTATCGATGGACGTCTTGATTCTGCTGCGTATTTAGATATTTTGGAAACTATTATGAAACCTTCAGTCGAAGTGTTTTATCCAGACGAAGATTATATTTTCCAACAAGTAAGTATTCTTATTTCACTATACTTTCTCAAAAAATAGTTCGGGATCTGTTGAATTAACATTTTCATAATGTATTTTTGTTGTTAAAGGACAACGCCCTATTCATACTTCGCGGGTTGTGCGCAATTGGATACGAAAATAACTTGGAGCTGTTACCCTGGCCAGCAAAAGCCCAGATTTTAACATTATCGAAAATGTTTGGGCTCGAATACTTGCTGTTATCCGAAGACAACAAGGGCCAAATTTTATACCAGTAAACCGTAATGCACTAATTGCAGCCATTGATACCGCATGGGAAACGATTAATATTAATTATATTGATACCTTGATAGCGTCAATGAGCAGACGCCTCCAAGAATGTATCAATAATAATGGAGGTCACACCCATTATTGATTTCTTATATTTATTTATATAGTAATACCTTTATTTAAAAAAAAAGTTTTCATTTAATTTTAAACTATAACTTGGTATCTTAATTATAATTATGTAATAAATTCTTGTCAAAAAACTAAATATATACGTTGACAATAAAATTGCCTTAGTTTTATTTTCACTTTTTATATTAACTACAGAAAAAAATGAAACGTCATAAAATATACATTTTGTAAGGACTAAATATTATGAATAGAGAGTTTAATGATTTTTTAATAACTTACAATAATTAGTAGGTTAGATTTATTTAAAAATAAGTAATAATCAGTCAACCCAAATAACCATGTTTAGTTTTTGATTTAATTTAAAAGTTATTGCTTGTAGACGTTTTTAAATCAAAATTATTTCTAATTTTATTTTGTAAACATTTCCTAAACAAAATTTTGATTCGATAATTAATCGAGCTATGGTGTTTAATTAGCGATACCTTCAAATATATTCTTTAAAGAAAAAATTAAGTAAGCAACGTAAATTACCTATTTTCTAAAACGTGCTTAGTGTAATGATTCATTCTACAGTCCTTCTATAAGATAACCCCTGCTGAGACTACCTGCTGTTAGAATTGTAAATGATACCCTTAAGCCCGCTTCACAATGTGCAAACTTTTGTTTACAGAAAGCGTTTTATTGTTCAAGTTGTTTTACATTTCATACAGGGATTTAGCTTGCTCTTTAGTTACGTGTCGGTAGTGAAAGCGTTCGTACGCTCTTGCCACCTAGTTAAATAAATTAATTAAACCAAAAAGGAATGAAATATAAAACAATATAATAAATTTAATAAACTAGTAAATTTATTAAAAACTGAATTTGTAGGATAAAAGAAATATACGTGGAAAAATTTAGTTGACCAAATTAATTGTGATACGTGTGGGGAAGAAGTTTGGTTGCCTAGAAATAGGAGAAAATTAATTAATGAATAATAAAAATAATAGAAACAGAGTCTCTAGTACTGATACAATTAAAAAAATTTTTAAAAAAAAAAAAAAAATAAAAAAAAAAAAAAAAAAAACAGAAAAAAAAAAAAAAAAAAATTATAAAAAAAAAAAAAAAAAAACACTACGTAAAAAATAAAAACAAATTATAACCGGCAATGACACAAATAAGGAAAACGTAATAGCAGCGATTAGAGAGCTCAGAAACGGCGTTAAGGAGAAGACAGAAGAATTCAAAAATAAGATTACCATATTACGGAAAGAAGTTACAGATATAAAACAAGATATGAAAAATAAAAGAAAATCAATGGGATAAGGAGAGAAAAATGTTACAGGAGAGAATTTTAGAAATTGAAAAAATTTAGAGAAAAAGATAAAAGAGACCCAAAAGGATAATATAATTATTAAAAATGTTGAATGGAAAAAGAAGGGCTAAAACAGCAGGTAGAACAAATACTGGAAACATACATTGGTGTAAAAGGTTAAAGTAGAAAGCAGCATCGCAAATTGGAAAAAAAGGGGAAAAGAGTATAGTGGTGGCAAAGATGGATTCATTTGGAGACAAAATTACGGTTCTTAAAAATAAATACAAATTAGGAAGAAAACCCATATTTATAGACAGCGATTTAACGAAAAAGAACAAAAATTCAGGCAGAAATTAGAAAAAAGGCAAGAGAAAGAAAAGAGAAGGGAAATACGGTAAAATAGGTCATAAAAGCTTAATGATAAATGGAAAAAGATATGAATCAACAAATGAAGGGAAACTAATACCAAAAAACTGACAGAGAAAAGCAAAGTGTTGTTTAAAGCGCTAACGAACACGGCAATAGACAATAATATGCAAATCAATAAACTAGAAAGTAAAGTATGGACAATAATAAGCTGAAATATTAATAGTATAAGAAAAGGAAATAGAATTAGAGGAAAAATTTGAAAACATAAAAGTAGATATATTTAGGAGTAACGGAAACAAGAAGAATACAGAAGATCAAATTAATGATTGGATAACGTACAATGAACGTATATTAGCAGTCGAACTGTTAGAGACGTTAACAAAAATTAGGAAGACGGTGGTGGTAATATAAGGACCAAATGAAGACAACAAGATAGAAAAAAAAAGACAAATTTTGAAATGGTTTAACAAGTTAAAGAAAAAGTATACATAATAGGAAACTTCAATAGCAGAGTCGGTAAAAGTGATGAGAAATACAAAGCGACACTAGGAAAGTATGGAGAAGTAAATAGAAATAGTAATGGAAGAAGATTGCTGGATTTCTGCATTGTAAATGATTTAATAATAACAAATACATTATTCGCACACAAAAGAAATTTATAAATTTACAAGAGAGGGATAAGTAGAAATGAAATATCTTTAATTGACTATATATCATCAGAAAGAAAAAACAGAGGGACGATAATAGATTTGAGAGCGAATAGAAGATCGGAAATTGGTAGCGATCATTATCTGGTAATGGCTAAAATCAGAGAAAATATACATCAAAAGAAGAAAACGTAGAGGAATACAGAAAATAAAGAAGTAGTACAGTTTGAATCAACTAAATATTACAAATTAAGGGAGAAGGGAGTAGCGGATAAATACAAAAAAGCTATAAGCAAGAAACTAGAAGGATACGAATACGAAACAGAGGAGTGTTGAATGCGAATGGACATACTTTAAACACACAGTAATAAACACAGTGGAAGAGATATGCGGAAAAGCAAAAAGAAAAATAATAAAAAACACACATCATGGTAGACAGAGGAAAATAAAATACAAATTAAAAAATAGGAAAAACCTTGGAAAAGTTACTTATCGGACAAGAACAGAAAAAAATACAAGAAATATACGCAAGAGCGAGAAACAACTAACAATTGATCAAAAACTCGAAAGAAAACCAATGGAAGATTTTTGGAGAAAAAATAAAAAAAGACTCAAAAGGAAATCAAAAACTATTCTATAGAACATTAAAAACTTTAAGAATACAGAAGACACTGAATACAAAAATAATAAAAGGAAAAAACGGAGAAATTATAACTGAAGACATAAAAATAATAGAAAGATGGAGAGAACACTTTGAAGAATTACTAAATGATCCACAAAACGAAGAAAAAACTGAAAACGACAAAATAGCAAAAAAACAGAGGAACATGTGATAAGGATGGAAGAACTTGAAGAAGTAATAAAAGATCTAAAATACAGGGGAAAGCGGTTGGATGCGACAGAATAACGGCAGAAATGATAAAGAGTATAGGACAAAAACGCAGAAATACATTATTAGTATATACAACAAAGTGTGGATAGATGAAGAACTACCAAAGATTGGACAACAGCGTTAGTCGTGCCAATTCACAAAAAAGGAGATAAAAGAGACTGTAATAATTATAGAGGAGTAACACTTCTCAGTATATGTAGGAAAATATTAGAAAAATGAATTAGAATGGTAACTGAAGAGAAAATGGAAGAGGAACAAAGTGGATTCAAACAAGGAAGAAGCGCTCAAGATCACATATTTACAATAAAACAAATTACAGAAAAACCCCGAAAAGAAGAAAGGATAATATATTTGGTATTCTTGGATCTAGAGAAAGCGTTTGATACGGTACCTAGAGGAACAGTGTGGAGGTTGTTAAGGAAACAGTGTAAGCACAAAACTTATAAAAATAATTAAAATAATTTATAAGAATGGCCAAAGTACAATTGTGAGAGACAATAAAACATCAAAAAAATTTAACACAAATAGAGGATTAAGGCAAGGAGGAAGCTTAAGCTTACTGCTATTTATAATATTCATGAATGAAATAATTAAAAAATGTAAGAAGAGTGGGAAAAAGTTGACAATTGTACATTTCAAATTGCAAAGAATCAAGGTATTGGAGGGAAAATACGCGGATGACGTCGTATTGATTGCAAAAGTGAAAAAGGTTTACAAACAAATTTAAATAGTTGAAATTTAGTACTAAAAAAAAGTAGAATAAAAATTATCAAAAGTAAATCAAAGGTAATGGCAATCGGAGAACAAAATGTAAACATGAAACTTTAAATTGAAGGAGAAAGAATTGAATATTAACTTATGGCAGCGAATCGTGGGTACTGACAAATCAAGAAAGAAAACAAGATAGAAGCAGTCGAAATGATGTACCTAAGAAAAATAAAAAGTATTACAAGAAGAGATAGAATAAGAAACACAGACATAAAAAAAGAACTGGTAGTAGAAAGTACACTAAAATTTATACAGAAGAAGCCACTGTCGTGGTGGGGTCATCTAGTAAGAATAAATAAAAAAGCACCAATAAAGCAGATATGGAAGACAAGAATAATGGAAAACAGAAAAAGAGGAAGACCAAGAAAAACATGGAATCGTGGGTACTGACCAATCAAGAAAAAACAAGATAGAAGCAGTCGAAATGAGGTACCTAAGAAAATTAAAAAATATTACAAGAAGAGATAGAATAAGAAACACAGACATAAGAAAAGAACTGGAAGTAGAAAGTACACTAAAATTTATACAGAAGAAGCCACTGTCGTGGTGGGGTCATGTAGTAAGAATAAATAAAAAAGCACCACTTAAAGCAGATATGGAAGACAAGAATAATAAAAAACAGAAAAGAGGAAGACCAAGAAAACATGGAATGGGGAAGTGGGAAGAATATTAGAAGAAAAAGAAAAAGAAGCATAGAAGATGGCGTGTAATAAGAAAGAATGGAAGAAATTTGTAAATTTAAATGTACAATAATACGAGTATATAATGTAATATTTATATCCTACACCGAAAAGTAGAAGGATGATTTGATTTGATTATATACTGACTTCCAGAAAAATTGCAACAACTAGAAGTTGACGAACGATTTTAATAAAATTTTCAGGAAACGTCTATTTTCATTAAACAAATTGATGCTTAAAATTTGAATAAAATCTAGCCAGTAGTTATTTTTTGACTGTTGTTTCCATAGCACATAGTAACAATAAATTTGAAGTATTAGACCATTTAGTAACTGTCAAGTCTGCAAATTGTTGTTGTTTCTTTACAATTTTATTCTGAACTTAAAAATAATGCCGAGAGTACGTCAACATCAACATTTTGTCCAATTAAGTGATTTTGAACGTAGCCGTATTATTGGTATGAGAGAGGCCGGACTTTCGCTAAGAGAAATTGCTCGTCGTGTAAACCAAAATGTTTCATTGGTATTGAGATGCTGGTCCAAATGGTCCGAGGAAGGTGTTCAACATTGTCGCCGTAGATCTGGACCTCCTCGAAGGACTACAGATCGCGAAGAACGTCGCTTAAGAGTTTTGGCCACAAGAGATAGATTCTCAACAACTCGATCAATTGCAAATGATTGGATGAGAAGTACAGGACTTAAGATGTCAATGTCATCTGTTTATCGCCGGATAAGATCTTACGGGTTGCGTTCATATTGTCCATTTTTATGTCTTTCTCTTACCCCACTTCACCGTCTACGCAGACTAGAGTGGAGCAACGAAAGGGTTAATTGGGCGCAATAATGTCATCAAATTGTGTTTAGTGACGAGTCCCGATTTTGCTTGTGGACCCACGATGGTCGTAGGAGGGTCAGACGGATGCGTGGATATATATGTCATGGTAGCAAATTACCCTTAATCTTTATTGACGGCAACTTTAACGCAGTTGGTTACATTGCTAATGTGCTACAACCAGTTGGCGTTCAATATCTTCAGGGGCTGCAAAATCCTATTTTCCAGCAGGATAATGCGCGCCCTTATACGGCAAGGGCTACAACACGGTTTTTGGAAGAATCTAACATTGCCGTCCTCCCATGGCCTGCTTGGTCGCCTGATCTATCGCCAATTGAACATGTATGGGATATGATTGGTAGGCGACTGGGTAATTTATCGCACTCTCCATATAATTTACACGATCTTCAGCAACGGATTCAAGAAGCTTGGGATGATATACCACAAGCAGCTATAGATCACTTGATTGATAGCATGCCAAGTTGTCTAGATGAGTGAATTAGAAATATTGGCGGAGCAACTCATTATTGAAAAAACTTTTTAAGCTTTTGTTCTTTTGTTTTTAAATTTTAATCATCACTTTGTTTAATGAAAATAGATGTTTCCTGAAAATTTCATTAAAATCGTTCAACAACTTCTAGGTGTTGCAATTTTTTTGGAAGTCAGTATATATACATTATAGGGTTAACTTGCACAAACTGCGTGTTATTGTAATATAGGTTATTAGCCATTTTGGCCGCACCCTGTAGTTATGTATTTAAGCAATTTGCAATGTTATATTAAATTCTAACAAATTCGAAAATAAAATATTTAAATGTAAATATGAGTAAAACAAAATTATAATCACTTCCCTGTTGACTATCATCAATTGGCCTCAGGGGCGGCTTGTCCATATGGTCATTTGGTCAATGACCTCCCAAAAATTTTGACAATATACAAAAAATATTCATTATTACGTGTTTTATTAAAATAAGTAATTAAGTCGCAAGTACAATAACTTAAAATTTATTGGCCGTCGTTCCTAATTCATCATCTTCATTCTTGGGCTGGCGGTGCGAATTGTCCTCATTAAATTAGATCTACTCGGAAAAACTCGAAAAATTTGCAGCGCCGGAATAAACGCGAACGTCCAAAACAATAATCAACTTTGGGTCATGAGCCGGGTCCCGCAGTTTACGTTGACTTCGTATAGGGTGTACAACTACGCTCGATTTTGATTCGATTTTTGCGTGTTTTAAATTAATTTAAAAATTTATATTGATATGTTTTACTGTTGTTGTGTTGTTTTATAAAAATACTAATTTTGATTCACGTGTGTATGCGCTATAATAGAAAATGTCGGTAGTGCAGAAAATTAAACAACTAAAAAGTGCTAACAAACTTAATTTTACAAAGTTAGATGAGTTTAAGGCAAATGGTCGTCCTTTGCCAGAACTAAGTTTACGACAGACTAGCAAAGACAAAAATAAAGGTGTTCATCGAAACTTTTGCAAGGTACTGTACGATTTAGCTAACTGGATATGTGGTTGTGAAGTATCAAATGTATTTTACTGTTTTGTTTGTTTATTATTTTCTAAAGACTCGTCAGACTCGCTATAGTCCAAATTCGGTGTCAGAGATTTAAAACATTTAAAAGAGGAAATAAAAAAACATGCTTCGTCTGCAGAACACATAAAATGCTCGGTAAATTTTGCAACCGTAGGAAATGTTGATATTCGTACACAGCTAGACAATGCCTATAGAAAATCCCCTAGAGATTTTAATGAGAATGTTTCGAAAAATCGCTATATTTTGAACAAAATTGTAGATTGTATAAAATTTTGCGGTGCATTTGAGTTATTTATATTTTTTTAAGTATGCCTATTTTTTAAATTATTTTTTGACCTCCCAGTATGATTGACCACGAGCCGCCACTGATTGGTCTAAGGTCAACGTTATCACTTTGCACTTGAATCTCGTGTATACAGAAAGCATACACACAACCTTATTCGGCGAAGTTCAAAGGTATAGTGTGGATCTAATAAAACTGTAGTCGGACAGAAAGGATGGAACATTTTAAAGAGATTATGATTCAAATTAGGTTGTGTATTTAAATTTGTTTGCTATCTTGTTGATATTAAATATAAAACGTAAAAACCTCAATTATATACTTAAACGGTTATAAAATAGTTAAAATTCCTTCTTTTTTTCTTACTTAAAACAAGAACACTGTTATAAGTCACTTAAACTATATTTTTATGTATAATTTGCACGGTAATTATTCAATACATTAAATTTCATTTAATGTTTAATGCAACGAATTAAAAGTACGGCATAGCATCGGTAACCATTGTCCTGTTGCGAAGTAAATTGCTTTTGGTGAGAGCTTTGTTGTGTCATTGAAATAGTTGTGGTTTAGATCCGCATACTCAGTATTCAATTTCGCAACCTGTTGACGACAAGGAGCTGCAATAAAACCACGCTAATTCTGCAACAAATATAAATGATTTTTCTTTTCTTCCTTACAAATTTGCGTTATACAAAGTATTTTAATCATATTAATCTAAACGAGCATTCGTTTTTATAGCAGTTCGCTCAAACGGGTTGCGGTACTTTACAAATCTGGATATGGCATCCACTTCAAATGAACCGTATATTCACCTATCCAATATGTAAATCCAGGAATCCGAGAAACTTACATTTCATACATTTCCTTCAAATATCCCATTTTATATGTCGCTCAACGATTCATATGCTTATGAACCGAACACATCCCGGAAATGTTTTATTTAGATCGTCTCTTTCGTCGAAAAAAAAACATTTTTTTATACTCGCAATAAATTGATATATTTTTCAAATCGCATAAAATGAAAACAAGGTCCTCTTAATTAGATTTTAAACAGTTGGTTGTACAAGAGAACATAGAGAAAGAAAAAAAAAAAATTCTACGTTTCTTTAAGTGTACTTGACAACTTCAGTAGTAAACACGGGACACGCAGGCTTTTATAATTAAGTTAGAATGTTTTAATTTTAATTTTCCCAGAAGAGTCGTGCAAATAAAGAATGAGCTTCCGAGTTATAAGCAGCTATACGGGAAACCTTTATTGATCCAACAACGTAAATACCCTACGCACCTGTGCTCTGCTGCAGGTTTTATTTTATTTCCCGGATTTTCTCATAGAGCTGCTATATTAATCTTTGTAAATTTATGTCATTTATTTTATTTTGTGAAGCACTTAAGTAATTAAAAATAATTACCGCATTAGACAAGCTAATTGATCCGCATTACGAGAAAGGAAAAACAGATTTGGATTAATATTTGATCTGCTATTTATTTTTGTTGGTGGTTTTCGAAACGATTTTTTAATGCTTCGTACCCAGCTCATTACAACTTCTTTTAAGATGCATGGATGTATAGCAACTAAGACAACAAATGTGCAAGATATTACATTAGAAAAAATAATTCGTGAGATTTTCTTTTATTTTAACAAAAATAGACTTATGAAGTTGTCTTCTTTCTGGATAACGATTGAAGTATATTTCCGATGCTATGTCGGAATTTTTATTATTTTAAATAAATGTCTTTGGTAACTACGATAATTTTATTTGATTTTGGAAAATATGAGTTTTGACTAAATTTAACTATGATTGACCTTACATGAAATATACAGTGAAACCTGGTTAAGTGGGACCGGGATAAGTGAGAAACATCTACTATTGAGAGTTACAATGAGGTCCCGGTACTTTTTTATTGAATTACCTCTGTTAATGGGACTTTTCGAACCTGGTTAAATGAGATTTGAATTCTAAGATTTTCTCGATCTTTACCTCCATAAATGGGACTCTGTAGCTCAATTCCCTGTATAAGTGAGACAAATTAGTCAGGTTTTGACACGCTGTTGGTCACATTTATTCTTTCGAGAAACAGGTTTCAGCAACTAGCAATCAAGTACAAACAAACATAACTGATCACGTTAAGTCGTAAAGTTTACCGTAGGGTAAAGGGAGGAGAGATGGACCAGGAGGAGAGATGGACTACTACGAATATTTCAGTAAGTCTGGCAACAAGGCGTGCTCTGTGAAGCGGTGTTTGGGAGCCACCTTCAGTTCGTAACGGTACATTGTTTTGTTAGTTTCTATGGTGGTGTGTTTAAAAGTTTTGAGCAAAATAATATTTTTTCAAGTGTTAAAACTTTTGTCAGTGGTTAAAATTTTCAAATCCTGTGTGTGCTAGGTAAGATAATACCATTTTTTATAAATATAAAGACGAGTTAGAAGTTTTTGTGTACCATAACCTTAAAATTTTTACTTGAACGCATTTTTTTGTCTGTTATTAACTGGTCCATCTATCCTCAAACAAGAGTGTTAGGTAGGAAAGATGGACCAGTAAAATATAGGGAAGGCTATCGAAGCTTATTTATTTTTTAGGCGAAATAAGAATGCCAAACAGATACCTTCGCAAAAGAAATACCACGCCAAGGATATGTTGGAATGGCGAAAGTTTAAATCTTGCAATAAATGCTGTAATATCCAATGAACTGGGTGTAAATGAGGCAGCTACAACGTTTGGAATCCCAAAACTACATTAAAACGACGACTAAAAACAACTAATTTTGAGAAACAACAAAGACTAGGCCCTGATTCCATGCTAGGCGAAAATGCTGAAGGAAAGCTGGCCAATCACATTAAAAAACTACAGCAACATGGTTTTGCACCAACAGGAGAAGAAGTTTGTATAATGGCATACAAACTAGCGAATAAACTAGGCATTCCACATAAATTTAACCATACTGAAGAGAAACTTTAAGCTAACCGGTTTACATAGTAAAATTTTTTCATTATGTTTTTTCCACTTACAGGAAAGGCTGGTAAAAAATGGTTGCAGTCTTTTTTAAGAAGAAGACAAGAGCTTTCTATCCGAAAAGCTGAAAATACATCAGTGGCTCGAGCTCGAGGCATATCCAGAGATATTGTTAAAAAATTTTTGAGAACCTTGAAAGAATTCTTCAAGACAACTCTCTTTTTGATAAGCCTGCTAATGTGTACAACACAGATGAGACCGGCCTTCAATTGAATACCAGAGCTGGACAGGTTGTTGCTGCCAAAGGATCTAAAGCTGTCCCTAGCATTAGCTCTAGTGAGAAAGGAGAAACCATAAGTATAATCGCATGCATTAGTGCAGAAGGAATCTATTTACCACCTTACTGCATTTTTAAAGGTAAAAATAGAAAAGAAGAATGGTGTGATGACATGCCTCCCGGAGCGCGAATACAAATGTCACAAAAATCGGCGTACGTTACTTCCGAGATATTCTTAGACTGGTTCACGACTCACTTTCTCCCTAGAAAAAGTCCTGGAAAGGTTATGCTTTTAATGGATGGCCATTCATCGCACACTACTAACATTGGTCTACTAGAAACAGCAGAACAAAATGATGTAATTTTGTACTGTTTACCACCACATACATCCCACTACCTGCAACCATTAGACCGTGCCTTCTTCAAATCACTGAAACAGAAGTTTTACGAAGCCTGCAGACACATGATTTTAAATAATCCAAACAGGAAACTTAACAGGCTGCAGTTTGGAAGGCTCTTAGGTGAATCTTGGGGAAAAGCAGCAACAGTCGACAATGCGGTCTCAGCATTTAGAGCAACTGGAATACTTCCATTTAATTCGGAGAAAATTCCAGACCATGCATTTTTGTTGGAGGAGGAAAAGTCTCTAGAACTAAGTCACATGCAACCTCAAGAACGGGTGGGTAACACAACTAACTCCCCACAAGCTGGATCATCTGGTGTTCAACGGAGGGCAATCACTCCGGACAACGTAATTGAACAGGAAGATATAACACCTGGAAAAGCATTAGAGGTGGTCTCACCTGTGCCAATAATAACTTCCGCTTTAAAAGAGTACGTAAGAAAGTAGTAAGTGGTGTTATTAATTCACCAGAATATATACAAGAGCAAAAGGAAGCTCTAGTAAAGAAAGAAGAAATAAGGGAGGCTAAAGAAGAAAAGAAGAGCTCTAAAGCAGAAAAACAAGAAAAGAATACAAAAGCCAAGGTACAGAAAGAAGAAAATAAGAGAAAGGACAAAGAAAATAAACTAAAAACAACAGCAGGAAAACAAACTCAAAAAGTAATAAAAAACGTAGATGTAACTCATCTTCTTCAGATTCAGATGAGCCGATTTTCAACGACACTTCTAGTGAGGCTGAATATTTCAGCGACCTAGAAAACGAATGCGTGGGATGTAATGAAGATTATCGACTTACCGAGAAGAAAGTTGCCTGGATAGAATGTACTATATGACGGCGTTGGTTGCATGAGGACTGCACGTCTTATAAAAATACCTGTCAAACTTGCGGAATTAAACTTACCAAGCAAAAACCATAAATATAGTAGGGTCCATCTCTCCTACCCTACGAAGTCCATCTCTCCTCGTAGGGGTATTTTATTATTTAATTTTCTTTTATTCTAAAATAACACTGTTCGCTAGGTTATTAGTAAAAATATATAAGTTAACAATTCGTCGCTCTATGTTGTGGCATTATTTTGAAAAGATTTTGTTAAATAATAAAGAAGTTGTTGCGTTTTTTTAAAAGGTGGTCTAACTGTTCCCCCTTTACCCTATAGTATTGTACAATCATATCTATATTACATTCATAACACTAAAAATACGCATTTTCATTAACATTTCCACCTCTAAAAATAGAGTAACGGTATATTTCGACCTCTAGCCTCTGTAAATGAGACAACTATAACTGTAAAACTGGATTAATGGAAACCCTTAATAAATGGTACAAAATTCATGGTCCCTTGAGATCCCAATTAACCAGGTTTCACTGTATCATCGTAAAGAGAAAAAAAACTCTATCAAAATAAATCACAGTTAACTATGGTTTCCATTAAAGAAAAAAAACTATTTCATAACTCATAAACAAATGTAGATAATTAAAATCCGTCAAAGCCATTCAATTTCTCACAAAAAAAACTTAAAGAAGGTATTACTAGTTTTATCTTTTCGCTATAATTCGAAAATAAAAGATGATAGCCGATTCTAGTTTTTACCAATGAGTTTTTCATGAAAAAAAAAATATCGAGACACCAACATCCATTTCTTTCTCTATCTCTTATGGTTACGGAGATACCCTATACAAACGTCGAAATTTGCCTACCCTGTACCGGGTGACCCAATAAGACTGTTCCTCGGCCATATCTCGGGAACCGTTCGTCGTATGACTTTGGTGTCAAAAAATATTAAGTAAATCGGCCATGAAGAATCGCAGGAAAATATTTTCAAGTTCTAAAAATGACCACCACAGGGCGTAACTGCCATCTTAAATTTTTAAATTGGATTTTCTATAAATTTCGCATAATAAACAAAAAAATTTTTACATTTGTAAAGAGAACCAGTTTATCTATTATTTTCGTAAAAACAAATGTTCAGTTATTTCAAAAACAAAGATGGCGGGGGGTGTTCAATTGTTTTTGCAATAACCTGCTTTAACTTCTTAACGGTTTGACCGATTTTAAGAAATTTGGTATCGTTGAAAAGAGCATTCCTTAAGCAATAAGAATCAACTAAAGTATAATTAATTTAGTTAAATCCTTCTCCGCCAGGGGGCTAGTTTTGACACCATGACCCAAATTTAAAAAAAAATCAAAAAAATTAAATGGAATGATATGACTTTTTCTTTATGATAAAGCAGCCAAATAACATCCGAATAGGCCAGTAAAAACCATTTTTCAAAATCTCGTTTCTAACCTCAAATATTGGAAAAATGAAAATAATGGATGTATGAAGATCGAGGACCGCGCGGTAAAATTTCTAAAACTATTAAAAATTTAACACAAAATGAATAAGATGTTAAAGAGACAATTGTGAGTCTAAATAGAATTCATTTAGGTATTATTTAAAAAAACTATATTATCAAAACATTCATGTTGCTCCAAAGGGACTAAACGCATTTTGAAGTTATTGTCACTTTAATATTACTCTCCTAATTCTAACCTTTAATTTAAAAAGTAAACCTAAAAACTTAAATAAGTATACTATATCCGAATTCGAATATGTTAGGCCGTCTATTTTGGAACCATTTAGAAAGATTTTAGTAGGTATAATACAGTTACTTTACGGAATTCTTTTTATGAAATCGTCTGTGATTCTAAAAAAAACCGTTTTTTAATAAAACCCATAAAAAAAGGAATCTAATGGCGACTCAGGTATTCAAAATAGCCTCCGTTATTTTGGATGCACATCTAAAGACGCTGATGTGTTGAAAGAACAGCATTCTCAATTTCAACTCTTGGGATGTTCAAGATGGCATTTCTGATTCTTGCAATCATATCCTTGCGGAAAGTTGGCCTTGTTGCTAAAACTATATCCTTAATTTTTTCCCAGAGATAAAAATCAAGGCAGGTTAAATCGGGAGATCTTGAAATATTTAATAAGTTTTAATATGTGCGCAATTATAAACAGAATCATTCCAAAATGCAACATCCAAAGATTCTTGTATTAAATACTGAAGCAATTTTACGGCGAATAACATTACAAAAACTTGCCTTGGAGACCAAGGAAACAGGTTTCCTCTTCCGATCCAACGGTCAAGAAAGGTGGCATCTAAATACTGGCGAACAGCAAGGGCACAATGGGCGGGACAACCATCATGCTGGAAAAACATATTTTGGCAGACGTCCAGCGGAATATCATCCATTAAAATTGGAAGAACATTTTCTAAGAAATTTCGGTATGTTCGACCATTTAATGTTCCGTCCAAAAAAAACGGACCAACAACCCGCCCTCCAATTATCCTACACCAAACATTTACACTATATCTCCCTTGATGCTAGACTTCTCCAAACCAGCGCGGATTATTTCGGGCCCAAAAGTGCGCATTATGTAAGTTCAATTGCCCATTACTACCGAAAGTGGCTTCGTCACTCTACAACACATTTGACAGAAATTAAGAATTTTCTGCTACCATGTTTAACAACCAGTGGCAAAAATCTATCCTTCGGTCGAAATCCGGAGGGTAGGCCTTGGTGTAAGTTGATATGGTAGGGTGTAGCCTAAAATAGCAAAAATGTAAAAAAACATGGGGGTTTATAATTTGAGTGTAAAATAGATTAAACTTTATAAAAAGAGGTATACCTCTTACATACCTCTTGGTTTGAATAATGCGATGAACCGTACCCAAGTCTCGAGAAATTTCTCTAGTACTAATTTGGGAATTGATTTCTAAAGATGCCAGGATATTAATAACATTTTATTCGTAATTTTGCCTATTTCTCCGATTCACGACAGGTCTACGGATGCTACCCGTTGTTAACAGGCACTGGGTTAAACGCGCAAACACGCAGCAATGGTATCGCGGTCGATTCGGATAGAGTAAATAGAAGGTGCGAGCAGCGATAATCTCATTTTGAAAACATTCAAAATAGATCGCCAGCATATTAAATGCTTCTTGGTTAGAAATCGGCATTTTAAAAAAGATTACAAATTTATAAAACTGCACTTTCTGAATGTAAACACAACAAAATAATTTACAAAATACGACTGTCATTTTATAATGCATCGTGTTCCATTTGTTTAATTTTTCTAAGCCTAAAATGTAGGGTGCTTTTACTTTATTTTAATACCAAGCCAAGACTTACCTTGTTTTTCATTATTGCGATATAAAAAGTTATACCTTATACCTTTTAATTTTCAAATATGTATATTATATTTTTTTGGCAAAGATGAACTGAACTACCTACCTATTATTCTTTTTCCAAGACCACACACCATATTGCAAAAAAACAGCTTAAAACTTTACGCAATGTACTAGATTTGGGGCATCAAATTTTACAAAGAATCTTAGTAAATAGTTCCAAAATATATAGTCTAACATATTCGAAATCGGATATAATATACCTATTTAGGTTTTTAGGCTTACTTTTTAAATTAAAGGTTAGAATTACGAGAGTAATATTAAAGTGACAATAAGTTCAAAATGCTTTTAGTCCCTTTGGAGCAACATGAATGTTCTGATAATATATATATTTTTTAATAATACCTAAATGAATTCTATTTATACTCGCAATTGTCTCTTTAACATCTTATTCATTTTGTGCTAATTTTTTAATAGTTTTAAAAAATTTACTTTGCGGTCCTCGATCTTCAAACATCCATTATTCTCATTTTTCCAATATTTGAGGTTAAGAACGAGATTTTGAAAAATGATTTTCTTGGCTTTCTCTTGGATGTTATTTGGCTACTTTATCATAAAGAAAAAGTCATATCATTCTATTTGATTTTTTTGATTTAATTTTTAATTTGGGTCATGGTTGATTCTTATTGCTTAAGGAATGCTCTTTTCAACAATATCAAATTTCTTAAAATCGGTCAAACCGTTAAAAAGTGAAACCAAGTTATTGTAAAAACAATTGAACACCCCCCGCCATCTTTGTTTTTGAAATAACTAAACTTTGTTTTTACGAAAATGATAGATAAACTAGTTCTCTTTACAAATTTGAAAAAAATTTTTGTTTATTATGCGAAATTTATAGAAAATGCAATTTAAAAATTTAAGATGGCAGTTACGCCCTCTGGTGGTCATTTTTAAAACGGTTCCAGAGATATGGCCGAGGAACAGTCTTATTGGGTCACCCGGTACATTATTGTTGAAAGATCAATTTATACAAACCATTATATTTAAATAAGTGTAAACGTTGCTTTAGAATGGTTAAAGTTAACTATCTTCAATGTATACAACTAATGGTATTAAAAGTTACTTTTTCATGTTACAAGACAGTTTTTTTGTGTAAGGAAAGTAAAAGTTAATGTTTTACAATTAAACTCAAATAATCACGTTCATTATCTAACAATAATCTGAACAGGTTAAGGGGGAAATTAAATAAGAAAACTTACAATTATTATGAATTGAAAAAATGACTAAATCCGTGGTAAAATATCACATTCTTTTGTTTGACTGAACTAACTTTAGTAACTGGAAATTTCAAATGGAAATTCTATTAAATTAATTGGATTTGTTAACTTTAATTGGAAGTGATTATCGGGAAGATGTTACTGTACGAAATCTAAACACGGATACTGCTGATGGTAGTTCAATTAAAGCAAAGAAGCTTGCCGAATTACAAAAACGAGATCGGAAGTGCTGCTCTCAAATTGTACAACTAATAGCCAACAGCCAACCTTAAATATGTAAAGAATAAAGAATGTGGTTTTGAAATTTGGAAATCTTTAACAGAAGCCAATTGTTTCTTTGAAAGACACATTTGTTAATGAAATTTGTATCATCAAAAAAAAATTTGACTTATCATTTTCTAAAGTTCGATAAATTAATACGAGAGCTACGCTCAACCGGTGCCAACCCAGAAGAAAATGATGTAGTATGTCATTTATTATTAACCATGCCGAGTGAATATGATGCAGTGGTTACTGCAATCAAAACATTGACAGACAACTTAACGTTAAGTTTTGTGAAAAATCGACTGATGGATGAAGAAACCAGACGTAGTAAATCCACAAGGAAAAATCGTCATGATTTGACATCAACAGCATTTTCGGCACACTCAACTCGAGGGATGTTTACATCACAGAAAACAAGGTCTGGAAGAGGTGAAAGAAGTTATAAATATCACTTGGAATACAATTTACTATCGGTTCGTAAATTGGAAATTAATGGTTTTCAAATACTTTTTGAGAATAGAAAAGTATTTATAAAAAAAAAATAACTGTGTCATAGCTGTAGCAGTTAGGAATGAGATTCAATTATACGAGCTAAACTTAACCTACGTAGAAGTAAATGCATTAGTATGTACAGCAATTTGCAATTATGGCACAAAAGGTTAGGTCATATGAATATGAGCATGAGAAAACTTGAAGGTCAAGCTACTGGTATGAAATTGTCCCATGGAAGTATGGAAATGAAACAATGTGAAACGTTCATCGAAGGAAAACAAACACGACTTCCGCATAAAAATACTAGAGTGCATGCAACACGACCTTTAGAACTTATTCATACTGATGTCGTTGGACCAATCTCGCCCACATCATACAATGGAAAGAATTACGTTGTCACCTTTATTGATGACTTTACTCATTTTCTGTTGTGCTTAGTATCAAAATTAAATCTGAAGCATTTAATTATTTCAAAATCTACGAAGCAATGGCCACAGCACATTTCGGAACGAAAATAAGTAGACTTCGCTGTGATAATGGAAGAGAATACTTGTCAAGTAAAATGATAAAGTTCTGTGAAGAAACAAAACGGAGTTGCAGAACGATTAAATCGAAGTCTCTAGAACGTGCGCGATGTCTTCTTCATGGTTTACAACTTGAAAAACAATTTTGGACAAAGCTGTTTTAACCGGTACATATCTAATCAATAGGAGTCCAACATCAGCTCTCGATGGAAAAATACCAGCAACTTTGTGGTATGGAAAGAAGTACTAGACGTAACAAAGCTACGAATATTTAGATGTGTAGCGTTTTAAATATTCCAAAGGAATTAATTAAAGAAAAAATCGAAATCAAAGAGATGTCTAATGGTTGGATACTGTATCAACGGATACAGATTATGGTGTCCTGAAGAAAATCGTATAATTCTTGGAAGAGATGTAATCTTCAACAAAGAAAAATTTACTCACAAAAATGTAACAAGTGAAAACTGGCTTTCATCTAAGTCTGGAAATTTGGAACAAGCTGAAAATAATTTAAATCCCATTGAAAAAACATATCCAAATGATGACAAAAAAATTGCAAATGGGGAAGGACGTAAAGACGAAAGTCAAACTGACGAAAACACTCGTAGGTGAAGTGAATAATTTAAAACAAAGCCAAAGAATTTTGAAGATTATGCAACGTTAGCCTTAAGTGTACAAGCTTATGTGGAAGATACTCCAGAAACTTTTGAAGGAATAGAAAGAAGATATGTACGATAAAGAAAAATGGCATGAAGCGATTGCAGAAGAAATGAATTCATTAAAACAAAGCAATACTTGGGCTTTATGCAAGTTACCTTCAGCAAGAAAAGCAATTGACTGTAAATGGGTGTTTCGTATAAAAAGAAATTGTGAAGATAAAATCTAAAGTTATAAAACAAGATTAGTTATAAAAAGATGCTCCCAAAAGAAAGGTTTTGATTATGAGGACACTTATGCTCCAGTAGCAAGGTTAACAACTTTTCGTATTTTATTGGCATTAATTAATGAAGAAAATTTAATAACGTGTCAAATGGATGTGAAAAATGCGTTTCTGCACGGAGAATTGGAAGAAGAGATACCTCCAGGTTTGAAACAAATGGATAGAATAGTAAGCCGTCTCAACAAAACATTATATGGCTTAAAACAAGCACCGAGGGCTTGAAATAAAATGTTTGATACCGCAGCTGAAAAGCTTCAATTAAACAGATCCGATCTAGATTAGTGTTTATATATAAAGAAAACGAAAACGGTGAAACTGTTTCTTTTGCTTTATGTTGATGACATCGTCATAGCAAGTAACAAAAAGGAAGAACTTGATAAAGTGAAAAGAAGCTTACAAGCACAATTTTGCATGAAAGATTTGAAAACTTTGAAATTCTTTTTAGGTATAAAAATTACTCGTATTGAAGATGGTTACGTATTAAGTCAAGAGTCTTATTTTAAAAGCTTTCAAACCGGTTTCATATGCAAGATTGTAAACCAGTCAAAACTCCTTTAGAACTAAAACATAATAAAGAATCAAAGTTGGATGCTGTTCCAGAAAAACCGTTTAGAGAACTAGTAAGATGTCTTACCTACATAACGCAGACAACTAGACTAGATTTGTATGTAGCAATAAACTACTATAGTAGATTACAGAATAACTCTACAGAAGAACATTGGAAAGGGTTAAAGCAAATCCTAAGATACATTAAAGGAACATTGACATATGGACTGTACTTTACAAAAAAGGTAAACACTAATCTATTAATTGGATTTGCAGATGCAGACTGGGCGTCCAGCCTTGATAGAAAATCTACGTCAGGCTATGTGTTTTATCTATGTAGAAACACAGTTAGTTGGGGAACCAAGAAAAAATCAACTGTTTCGCTTTCTTCTACAGAAGCCGAATATGTCGCCTTAGCAACTGCTGTAACAAAATTAATCTGGATCAAACAGTTGTTAATTGATTTTGGGTTGAATTGTGATGAACCCATAACGGTTTTCGAAGATAATCAATTCTGCATACATCTTCTACACAGATGGTAACATAGAAGATTAAAACACATAACTTTATTCGTGATCTGTCTCAATACAGAGTGATAAATGCAGTGTATGTGCCTACCACTGAGCAAGTAACCGATATAATGACAAAGGCCTTGACTACCGAACAATTTGAAAAATTAAGATGTCAACTAGGACTAAATAATATTTTTCCTGTATAAATATAACTTGTTTAAATTGAGGTGGAGTGTTGAAAGATCAATTTATACAACCCTTTATATTTAAGAAAGTGTAAACGTTGCTTTAGAAATGTTAAAATTAAGGCTGTTCTCTCAGGGAACTATAAAGTTTATGTAAACTTATCTCGCTTATTTTTAGAAATGTTTTAATGACTTTGCACAGACATATAGCTAACATTATTATTTATGTCGTGCAGGAGCTATTTTTTAAATTTTCGTCTTTTTTTTTATTTTTACTTAAAAAGTAATGAGAAAAATTAACATTAAGTAAACGATAAATACTGAAAACTCTTGGAGAATTGTGAAATGATTGTACTTGCGGGCGAATTTTTCCGAGAGCAACAACCCAGACTTGGAAGCCGATTAATATTAATAGATACATAATATATTGTTGAATTGTTGATGTCAATTTTTTTGTACACTCATGAAATTTAAAACTTGGACACCACAATTTCTGTAAACAAAAGTTTGCACATTGTGAAGCGGGCTTAAGGGTATCATTTACAATTCTAACAGCAGGTAGTCTCAGCAGGGGTTATCTTATAGAAGGACTGTAGAATGAATCATTACACTAAGCACGTTTTAGAAAATAGGTAATTTACGTTGCTTACTTAATTTTTTCTTTAAAGAATATATTTGAAGGTATCGCTAATTAAACACCATAGCTCGATTAATTATCGAATCAAAATTTTGTTTAGGAAATGTTTACAAAATAAAATTAGAAATAATTTTGATTTAAAAACGTCTACAAGCAATAACTTTTAAATTAAATCAAAAACTAAACATGGTTATTTGGGTTGACTGATTATTACTTATTTTTAAATAAATCTAACCTACTAATTATTGTAAGTTATTAAAAAAATCATTAAACTCTCTATTCATAATATTTAGTCCTTACAAAATGTATATTTTATGACGTTTCATTTTTTCTGTAGTTAATATAAAAAGTGAAAATAAAAACTAAGGCAATTCTTATTGTCAACGTATATATTTAGTTTTTGACAAGAATTTATTACATAATTATAATTAAGATACCAAGTTATAGTTTAAAATTAAATGAAAATTTTTTTTATAATAAAGGTATTACTATATAAATAAATATAAGAAATCAATAATGGGTGTGACGTCTGCTCGTTGACGCTATCAAGGTATCAATATAATTAATATTAATCGTTTCCCATGCGGTATCAATGGCTGCAATTAGTGCATTACGGTTTACTGGTATAAAATTTGGCCCTTGTTGTCTTCGGATAACAGCAAGTATTCGAGCCCAAACATTTTCGATAATGTTAAAATCTGGGCTTTTGCTGGCCAGGGTAACAGCTCCAAGTTATTTTCTCGTATTCAATTGCGCAGAACCCGCGCACTAAATTCGAGGAGGATCCAGTATTAGTAGTAGTTAGCACAGCAGCGTCCGGCTTAGTCGGTAAGTTAAGAGGTCCTTGAAAAACTATGAAGAAATATACTGCTGCCTAACAAAGCGCTACCTGCTGGGTAATTGAAAGAAACAAAACCGACCAGCAGAAGTTTAATACGTTTTACTAAAGGTCTAATACGCTAAAAAGAACACAAATCAGAGAGACAAATAGAAAATTCAACATAGCAAATAAAACTAAAAGTACTAGGAAAATGTGACAGAAATAGAGAGGCTGTTGGATATGATTACGTGCGTTAGCAACAACAATAATTAAAACTCGCAATTAATGTGTCAAATTTCAGGTAAGTTTTGTAGTTACACCCCAAATTGAATTTAGCGTTTCAATTGAGGATTGGTTACTAAGAAAGTTTGACGTACACACGTCACATACACACGGTGACTTAAAACTCGGATTAAAAAGGTAAGTACCTCTTGCCAACATAAAAAATCTTATTTTTTTAGCTTCAACTGCTCTATGTAAAGCGCCCTAGCTTCTATTGAACTGATTAAAAACAAAACCAAACGTCGGTTGTAGAGTCTACCCCAAATAAAAATTTGCTTAAGTATTAGAGATCAAACCGTACTATGTCACATGTACGTGAGCTTTATATGAATTAATATTAAATAAGTTACATAAACATTAAAACTTAGCTGTATTCTGTAGTATGCTGTTCCAAAAATGAAAGTTCCTGCTAGCGACAGTACTTGCCAGCTCTAGAAGGTAGGTAACCCTACAATTTTCCTTAGAGGAGGTATGTAGCGAAGAACGGATGGCGAATAAATATAAGAAATCAATAATGGGTGTGACCTCCATTATTATTGATACATTCTTGGAGGCGTCTGCTTATTGACGCTATCAAGGTATCAATATAATTAATATTAATCGTTTCCCATGCGGTATCAATGGCTGCAATTAGTGCATTACGGTTTACTGGTATAAAATTTGGCCCTTGTTGTCTTCGGATAACAGCAAGTATTCGAGCCCAAACATTTTCGATAATGTTAAAATCTGGGCTTTTTGCTGGCCAGGGTAACAGCTCCAAGTTATTTGCTTGTATCCAGTTGCGCACAACCTGCGAAGTATAGGGTCATCATATCCCGATAGTTAATTATCGAATGTTCCAAGAAAATATGTGTAAATAGTAAATGGAATCTACTAACGTAACGTTAAGTCGTTAATTATAGTTACATAACTCTCCTTTCATAAGATATAGTTCATATTAATATGCTTATTGTAAAGCTTCGTACACACCTGAACAACAAACCGAGGAACAAACAGAACAACGAACCGAACGGCAATCGGAACATTAATTTGGACGGTGCTACGTACGAATTTTAGAACAGATTTGCAAGTCCTGATTGTTCCACGAACGGTTTGCGGCGTTCCCGCAACTTGTCGGTTTTTCTCCGACATCAAAGAAAATGCGCGCGAATGCGTTTGCAGGTTTGGACGAATCTAAACAAAACGGCGAACAAACTTATGCGGGAGAATTAAATTATTTTATTTTGTCCTCCCTTTTGTGGGTTTGTTGTGTTTTAGGTAATATTATGGAGTTGACAGAAGAAAAATGTTTTAAATTAATCAGTGTTTAAGAATGCAAGAAAAAATGATGTCCCTATTAGCATCATTTGGGCGGGAAATTTCCAAAATAAAAAAAAAGCAAAGTAAATTATAATTTTTACTCTTCTTTGTGCGTAAAAATTTGGTTGGCACTATCTTCTTGTTTTCCGCAATTTTCTCTTCTCAATAATAAATATATATGAACTGAAAACTACTGAAAATAATTATGGGAACAGCACAAACGTTCCGTTTGTTGTTCGGATTGTGGAAATCATAAAAGATCGTTTGTCGTTCTGTTTGACTTTCGGTTCGTTGTTATGTTTGTTGCTCGGTTTGTTGTTCAGGTGTGTACGAAGCTTTACAACTTAAGCAACAATTTTTGGCGAATAAAGATTAGTTTGTGATGTAATATTAGAAACACAAATTTATATCATATCAAATTTATGACAACTTAAAACCAAGAACGTGTATGTTATTGCTAAGAAATTATTAAGGAAAAAGCGCAATTGCAGTGTAAATATTTATAATTAGATATTTTCGAAAGTTTATAAGTCCTCTATTGTAATCTTAATACTTAAAAGAAAATCCTGTCCATTAGCATTATAAGGAAATGGCTTTTACTTTATGAATAAGTTTCAATAACAATAGAATATCCTTGCTTTTTAATTTACTTCCTTTGAGTCATATTGCTCTAAGGGTTGTTACATTGGTCATTAGAAGTATGTAATAAATAAACAATTACCTACTGTTTGAGAAGGGGTAGTGTGAACCAATAAAGTAAGAAATGTAAATTCCATTTTAGTTTAAAATTTCAAGTGTGAAAATGCCACCTCATCTCGGTGCTGATTTGAAAGCGCGGATTGTTTCGGAATTAGCGGCGGGCCGTAGCGTGCGTGAAATTTCACGTATGTTAGATATACCAAAAAGCACCGTAGGGCATTACCGAGTAAAATGGAATCTTGAACACACTTTGGAAAGAGCCATCGGAAGTGGTAGACCTAAAGTATCTACACGTGCTCAAGATCTCGAGTTGTTTCATTACGTAACAGAACAACCATTTGCTACATACTCCAGGACTATAGCAGATACACATTTTATTTTTCTGTGAATGTGTGGGGTTGGGTTAGCGCGCGGGGTCCAGGAGTTTGTTGGGCTATCGATGGACGTCTTGATTTTGCTGCGTATTTAGATATTTTGGAAATTATTATGAAACCTTCAGTCGAAGTGTTTTATCCAAACGAAGATTATGTTTTCCAACAAATAAGTATTCTTATTTCCTATACTTTCTCCAAAAATAGTTTGGGATCTGTTGAATTAACATTTTCATAATGTATTTTTGTTGTTAAAGACAACGCCCCTATTTATACTTCGCGGGTTGTGCGCAATTGGATACGAGAAAATAACTTGGAGCTGTTACCCTGGCCAGCAAAAGCCCAGATTTTAACATTATCGAAAATGTTTGGGCTCGAATACTTGCTGTTATCCGAAGACAACAAGGGCCAAATTTTATACCAGTAAACCGTAATGCACTAATTGCAGCCATTGATACCGCATGGGAAACGATTAATATTAATTATATTGATACCTTGATAGCGTCAATGAGCAGACGCCTCCAAGAATGTATCAATAATAATGGAGGTCACACCCATTATTGATTTCTTATATTTATTTATATAGTAATACCTTTATTTAAAAAAAAGTTTTCATTTAATTTTAAACTATAACTTGGTATCTTAATTATAATTATGTAATAAATTCTTGTCAAAAAACTAAATATATACGTTGACAATAAGAATTGCCTTAGTTTTTATTTTCACTTTTTATATTAACTACAGAAAAAATGAAACGTCATAAAATATACATTTTGTAAGGACTAAATATTATGAATAGAGAGTTTAATGATTTTTTTAATAACTTACAATAATTAGTAGGTTAGATTTATTTAAAAATAAGTAATAATCAGTCAACCCAAATAACCATGTTTAGTTTTTGATTTAATTTAAAAGTTATTGCTTGTAGACGTTTTTAAATCAAAATTATTTCTAATTTTATTTTGTAAACATTTCCTAAACAAAATTTTGATTCGATAATTAATCGAGCTATGGTGTTAATTAGCGATACCTTCAAATATATTCTTTAAAGAAAAAAATTAAGTAAGCAACGTAAATTACCTATTTTCTAAAACGTGCTTAGTGTAATAATTCATTCTACAGTCCTTCTATAAGATAACCCCTGCTGAGACTACCTGCTGTTAGAATTGTAAATGATACCCTTAAGCCCGCTTCACAATGTGCAAACTTTTGTTTACAGAAATTGTGGTGTCCAAGTTTTAAATTTTATGAGTGTACCTACTTTAATTAGCAATAAAGGTTTCCGTCATATCCCACACATAAAACTTTTTATTAAATTTTAAAGTTTAAACACGCTTAATGGAAAACTCTATATAGCTAATCCCAATACTATGCAATTATTATTTTTCATCTTAATATACAAAGACAAAAATAACTATTCTTCAGATTATGGCAGCTAAATTTATTTTTGCATACTACACCTGAAAGAGAAAAGAACGATTGCAAGCTTTAGAGTGATGAACAAAAAAGTGAATATTGGTAGAAGGACGAGGATATATCGTGCAGACTGTGCGGAGATGGATGGGAATACTTGGAACACATGAAAGAAGGATGCAAATGAATTGAGAGTAAAGGAAAGAGATAAAAAGATATTGTTAAGGGATAATGGGGAAGGGATCAAATGGATGAAGGAAGTAATGGAGAGAAGACAATGAATAAAGAAACAAAAAAGAAAAATAATTAAGTTAAATTGAAAGTCAATAAGTTATTGTTATTTTATAATAATTTTTTTATTTTGATGTGTATTCGAATTTTTTTGTTTTTGTAAAGAACAAAATAAATATCTATTCTATTCTATACACCTTAATATTAGGCTATTCACCAATTTTTAGTCAAATCAGAAACTAATTTTTTTTCCCGTTTTTTACTTAAGACTATAAGTCTTTGTTCTTTTGGTAAAAAACAACAAAATTGGGAAAAAAAAGTTTTGTTTCTGATTTAACTAAAATTGGTGAACAGACTAAGATTAAGGTGTAGAATAGCAAAATACATGTAGCTGATATCAAAATCTTAGTTTGTAATTGTTACAAACTTTTAAAGTGGTAGAGAAAAGGTTTCTAGAGGGAAAAACGTAATTACGGGAGCAATTTTAAAAATTCGATGAAACGGTTTGTACTGCAGTGTTCTACGAATTAGATCGCCTTATTTGAACAAAGTTACACAATTTTTTTTTTATGTCTCCGGCCATTATTGACAGTTTTGTAGGATTCAAAATCGGCCGGGAACATCAAATTAGATCTTACAAAAATGGCATTTGGTAAAATTCCCCAGAGAGCGGGGTGGCACCATTGTTACATAATTTTCTAAATGTCAACAAAACGGACACAGAAAAGCACCCAATGCTTAATCAACAAATACACGTTGATTTTTATGGAATCCTCACGCAGATGTGACCGTAACCTTAATGTAAGTACCAATTAATATTTTTTCATAAACCACAACTAATGTGATTACTTTTTAGGTTATGTGTGGTGGGTTGTGAAGCAATTAATTTTGATTAGTTTTCAATGTTGATGTCTTTAATGTTCAGAGTTGAATTTAACATTAAAAATATGGACCAAAGAGTTGCAAAACTGTTTTTTTTTATTTCTCATCAAAATATGCAAGAAGAACATACTCGTTGTAAATGTTAGTGGTACTATTACTATCGCACAATTTCATACGCTTTCCAGTACCGAGTTACAGATTTTGCTTGTAATAAATTATTAATCATTGCTTCCGCTGTATCTTTTATGTCAGGTGGTGTTTCCATACTTCGTTTTCCATTATATTCTTCACCACAAAGTGACACTTTAATTAAATTTAAATTTGAAAATCAAGTAAGTGTGCAGTGACAAGTGGGTGCCAACCAAAAAAAAATAAATCTTTAGAAATAAATTGTTGAACTAACTAATAATTTTGTAAGTATTTTGAAATTTGTCGGGATAAAAATTTTGTGGATTACACGTCCAGAAAATGTTTCGCGAGTGCTAGTGTCGCTCCGCCTCGGCTGGGCGCCTCGGCTACACAATATCACTCACACTTGCAAAATATCGTACGTTTAAAACGGTAGCGAAAAAGTTTCTAATGGAAAAAACATTATTACTGGAGCATTGTTAAAAATCCAAAGAAGCGGCTTGTACTACAGTGTTCTACGCATTGAACTACATCGTCTTATGTTAAAAAAATTAGATAAATTTTTGTTATTTATTATTAAAAGAACTATATTGGGTATAAAATTGGGAAACAAAATTTTGTTTCCGATTTGACTAAAAATTGGTGATTAGACTAATATTAAAGAGTATAACCCAGAAATACGTTTAGCTGCCATCAAAACATTAGTCTGGAGTTGTTCCGTATATTTAAAACGGTAGGGAAAAAGTTTACAATGCGAAAAACGTAAATACGGGAGCATTGTTAAAAATCCAAAGAAATGGCTTGTACTACAGTGCTCTACACATTCAACTACATTGTCTTATGTTAAAAAACCATACAATTTTTTTTGTTATTTTTTACCAAAAGAACAAAAGCTTAAGTCCGATTTGAGTCAAAATTGGTAAATAGACTAATATTAAAGTGTAGAATACAAAAATACGTTTAGCTGCATCACAATATTAGTCTGGAATTTTTATGTACATTTAAAGCGGCAGGGAAAATGTTTCTAATGGGAAAAACTTTCTCTCTTCTCTTCTAATTTTAATGATTTTCACTCCCTAACTCCGTCTCAGTTTCTTATTAGAAAATCTCTAACATCCCTACCGCATTTGGACGTTAGCAAGGTGAAGGAGTCGAGACTCACGTGCTACCAACGTATCCAACAGTTGCACCAACGTATATGGAAGCGTTGGAGTAAAGAATATGTTTCCACGCTTCAACAACGCACAAAGTGGAAAGTCAAACTCATCGGATCTACAAGAGGGTGTGCTAGTGGTTGTGAACAGTATGGCGTCCATACGCACAGTATTGGGTGCGCAGTGCGCCAAACTTTTTTCAAAATTTGCCGTTTACCAATAAGTTATATGAAACTTGGATGGTAGAGAAAGATTGGGGAGAGTGAAAAGACAAGATGCCTGAAGAATTTATATGAGATAAACAGTTTCCGAAAAAACGGAGAAGAGCAAAGGGAGAATAATAACAGGGGTGAGAGAAAAATGGAAAAAAAAGAAAAGAGAAAGATAATGGGGGTGATGAAAACGAATATAGAAACAGAAGAAGGAGAAAGGTATGAAATAATAACAATTTATGGAAAAGAAATATAAACGACTAAGAAAAAAATAGATAAAGTAATGAAAGAGAAAGATTTAAACAAAAACTAATAGTAGGAGGCAATTTCAATGCAAGGATAGCAAAGAAAGAAAGTATGAGAGTAAATGGAAGGGTAAAGAAGAGAGTATCAATGGTTTAAATAGTGAATGGGCAAGGACAAAATTTGTAGAATTTTGCGAGAAAGAAGAATGGACAATACTAAACGGAAACATGGAGGAAGGAAGTGGCTTTGGTGGGAGAAGAATATGAGAAAAAGAAAAAAGTGGGGAGTATAGAAAGATATAGCTATGGACGGAAGAAAATATAAAAATATACAAAAGAAAGATGGTAGAAGGACACAATTCAGAAACAGGAATAGAGGAGTAGATAAACAAGATAATAAAAGAAATAGAGGAAGCAACAGACAAGAGAAAGTGTAGAGTGAGAACAAAAATTTTAAGGAGAAGAAATAGATGGTAAAACGCAAAGTGCTAGAAAGAAAAGAAGGAATTGAAGAGATGGAAAGTAAAATGGAAAAAGGAGCAATGGCAATTGAAAAATACAAAAAATTAGAATAAAATTTAAAGAAAAATTCAGAAAGGAAAAAGAAGAATTTAAATGAGATTAGAAAGTGAGATCGAGGAAATAATAAACAAAGGACAAGTTTGGAAGTTTGTAAAAAGAAGAAGGAAAAAAAGGACCGAGCTAAAGGTAAGAGAAAAAAAAATTGGAACAACATTGTAAAAAGTTATTGGAGGAAGTAGACATAGAATCAAAGGAAAATAACATAAAAAGCAAAATAAGAAAGTAAAAGAAGGATGGATTGAACATGAGGAGATAGAAAAAGCGATAAATAAGATTAAATAGGAAAAGGATGGTGGCACATAGGGAATACAAGGGGAGCAGTAAAATACACAGGAGAAAAGATGAGAAAAAAATAAGAAGAATATTTGAAAAAAATATGGTAAGGAGGAGGGTTACCAGAAAAATAGAGAAAAGTCATAATATGCCCAATATACAAAAGAGAAAATAAGATATAAGAAAAAAATTACAGTGGAGTTAGCCTTCTGAATGTCAAATAAAAGGTTCAGAACCAGAGTAAGGAAAAAGCTGGGAGGAGAGTTTAAGATTGCAAAAAAGTTGAAACAGGGGTGTCCACTGAACCTTGGATTATTTCCTTTCTATGTAAGAGACTTGGGAAAAGAAATTAAAGGACAGCAGGTAGGAGAAATAGTGGTGGGAAGAAGAAAAGTGTAGGTTATATAGTACTCTTGGCAAAAACAGAGGAGGAAATTAAAGGAATAGTAAAAGTTCTAAATAGATATTGGGAATAAAAGAAATTAGAAATAAATGTAGAAAAAACTAAAATTATGGAGTCTAAGTAGAAAAATGTAGAATAAAAAGAAAGGAAATGGAAATGGGAAAAGGTTAAGGTAGAGATGGTAAACAAGTATAAATACCTAGGGTGTATGGTAAAAGTACGACAACAAGGACGAAGATCAAATTAAGGAACTAGAGAAAAGTAAAATAGAATAATAAAGAGAGGTATAGGGTATAGGAGAAATAATATTTGCGGAAGACTTGGAGAAAAAAAAGATGGATATTTGAGAAAAAAGTAAAAGGTGTGTTAATGTGTAGAGCAGAGGTGTGGAGATGGAGAGAATGGGAGAAACTGGAAAAGATACAGGAGAGGTATTGGAAGTAAACACTTGTCTTTCAAAGCCGGGGGCATGTCAAGAACAACATTTGTAATATGTCGCTGGTTTTTAGTTTATTTTTGAACTGGGGGTGCAACGCTTCCCCCTCACTTAAAAAAACAGTTGTGTGTTAAACCTGGAAGAGACACCCACTTTCTTTTTATGTATGTTATGATTAAATCATTTCTATTGAGTGCTTCTAATTTTCTTTTTGTTTGGTTGGTTGGCTACAGCAAAGTACCACCAATTTTCGTTTAAGCAACTATATGTTGCTTTAGATTTGATGACAAAGTTTACTCTCCGTTTGCTTGTCGGGCAGCTCCAGTGTTCTGATCATCTAACTGGAAGCAGTTCGGAGAAATAAAGAGAATACACTAAAACTTAAAACTTTTTTATTTAGCACAAAACAGGAACAATTTATTAAAGTAAAGCATTAACCATACAACCCAAAAGCAGTCAGCGGATTTGACAGTTACAGGGGTGAGGGTTTTGGTAATGTAAACAGAGCGGCGGTTACTATAGGAATAAAAATGACGGTATATAAGCAAAACGGCGGTCTGTTAAGGGATGCAGTAGGTAGTGGGAGTGACCGAGTCGACATACGAAAATGCGCTATATCAACCCGGGCAACGGATTAAGTGGTGTATTTATTTTTGTGTACAGTTTGCTCTTTTCGAGCCCTTCTAGGTGGAGGTGAATGAAATAACAACTCAATATGTTGTCAACGCCGACGTTTCGCCCTATGCGTAGGGGCTTTATCAAGGCTAAAAAATTTTTTTATTTAATATAAGACATGAATGTTATACATAAACTAATACAAATTAGAAATTAAAATTAGAAAACGGTATACATTAATTATTGTAATAAGGAATTTTTAAATACAATTAAACAAATTATATTTTTTTATATATATATAGTAACAAGTGACTAATCACCAACAAGATTAAAAAGAAGAATTCCTTAGTTATATAAGTTTCGATTAAAATTCTTTTTTATTATTATAAAATATAAATTTTGAAAAATTATTAAGAATAATCGCGATAAAAAAGATAAAAAGAGATAACCGGTATTGGACTCACCTCATAACAATAAAAAGTTGATAGTCTCAATTACCATCAATTGATGGAACGTCACACACGGATAAAAAACAGTCATACATATATATATATATAAGTTGTGGCTAAAAACGATATTTAATTAAAAGACAAACAAACAAACCCAACTTGATACAAACGACAAATAACGAATGAATAAAATTCAAATCAGTACTTTTCAAAAATACAGATAAAGACCGCTTTTATATTCGTTTGCGATAATATAAAAGCGGTCTTTATCTGTATTTTTGAAAAGTACTGATTTGAATTTTATTCATTCGTTATTTGTCGTTTGTATCAAGTTGGGTTTGTTTGTTTGTCTTTAATTAAATATCGTTTTTAGCCACAACTTATATATATATATATGTATGACTGTTTTTTAATCCGTGTGTGACGTTCCATCAATTGATGGTAATTGAGACTATCAACTTTTATTGTTATGAGGTGAGTCCAATACCGGTTATCTCTTTTATCTTTTTATCGCGATTCTTCTTAATAATTTTTCAAAATTTATATTTTATAATAATAAAAAAGAATTTTAATTGAAACTTATATAACTAAGGAATTCTTCTTTTTTAATCTTGTTGGTGATTAGTCACTTGTTACTATATATATATATATAAAAAATATAATTTGTTTAATTGTATTTAAAAAATTCCTTATTACAATAATTAATGTATACCGTTTTCTAATTTTAATTTCTAATTTGTATTAGTTTATGTATAACATTCATGTCTTATATTAAATAAAAAATTTTTTTTAGCCTTGATAAAGCCCTACGCATAGGGGGCGAAACGTCGGCGTTGACAACATATTGAGTTGTTATTTCATTCACCTCCACCTAGAAGGGCTCGAAAAGAGCAAACTGTACACAAAATTTATAATCTTGGAGGAATACTCACCTGGTGTATTTAAGTTGACACACAAAAATGCGCTATGCCAACTTGGACAACTCTTTGAGTGGTGTACTTAAGGCGCGAAAATGCGTCACCCCAAATACAACACACGGAGGGGAGAAATGGAAAGTTAAGGGAACATAAAGCGATATTTCTGCATTGTGGGATAAACTTACTCAGTATTAGCGGCATGACCAGGCGGAAGAGGTACTTTAACGAAAGAGCTCAAGCTTATATAAAGCATAACTTAAGTGGAGCATCTAGCTTACGAGAGGGGATTGCGTGCGCACAAAAGTTTAAGCGGGCGCTATCGGATTTTGTTTTTGCTTTGGGTTTACAATTAATAATATTCAAAATTAATAAACATAACGAAATCGGCATTACCCTACCAATTATTTACTCAAATTAATTTAGTGACGGTGCGATACTAAAAACGCATCGTTACACTAGGAAGTAAACATAAAATCAACAAACTTTTGATACAATTTGGTTAATGTGATGCTTAGCCAGAGATCATCAATTTTTGGATATGTATTAAAAGGAGGGTGTGGCACATCCAGGTGAAGTTATAATGAGTTGGTAAATTTCTACCTATAAACACTCTTTATGCAGCATTATTTTATATAAAATAAAAAAATTTACTACCTTACACGCCAACATTTTTTTGTAAAAAGTTATGAAAGAATAAATCGTTATATATCAATTACGTAAAGTGCGAATTAAGATAAATGTTTAGCGCTTAGCAACCTGCAATATATTATTAATAAGAAAATACGTTACTCCACTAAATGCCTGGAAAGATGCGAGCTTGATGTTTATTTTACGTACGCATTTTCTTAATTACAACGCAACCGTTTTCTTTAGTACCGTTGTGCTTATCCCAAATTAGCTTGTTTCCAAAAATTCGTTCTTACTTCGAGCACGGGCAATTATCGACTTAGAATGCATTCAATTTTCCCGACGTCCATTCATGTATTGATCGTGGAAGATTACCTAATAGCAACAGGTAATTGATGTAATATAGTACGGTTTTTGCTCGGTTATATTACGAACGCATTGTATAATATAAGGGATATAAACGGATATAGCATTCGTACCTCGAAACGTTACCCTTATTTCTATAATAAAGTTATTATATGTACACCGGAATTAGCCAATAATTTTAAAGACTCAACTGACCTCCTTCCATATTACATAAGTTTGGAAACCTGCAGGCTATTCCGCTTTTCCTGCACTTCCTCCGAGGAGATTCTAAATGTTTAATAATGATATATGAAGGTTCCATTTGTTAACTTTTTTTTTTGTGTGTTTGCATTAAACTTTCTCAATTTAATCTTACGAGTTAATTCAAATTCTTGTTACAAGTTTTCGAAAAGCAAATGCAATTATATTCTGAAACTTTTTTGGTTCTAAGCGACGTGTGTATAAAATATGAAACGATACTGAAAGCTGAAAATACCTTTGTAGGAGTTTATGTAAAAATCAAAAAGGAAAAGGACTATCCTTTTTCGAGTCGACTGGCGACGTGTATATCCTTTGAACTATGCGAATGTTATGTTTGCATTAAAAACTCAATTTTGATGTTTGTTTCGTATAAGCGTCGTTTTTAATTCGCGACGTTAGTCAAAATTCGATTCGAAATTTTATAGAAGTCCAATAATACATATAACAACGTACCATATGTTGTGAACAGGAAAACTGCCGTATTTCACTTTACGTATAATAGTCGAGGGTTTAGATTGTAAACGTGAGTGGTTCAATACCAATCAGTTGAGGAAATGGATCGAGCTTGAAGAGCTTTATTCTTTTCAGCAAAGTCAGTTAAGCGCATTTTAAAATCTTCAAACTCGACTAACTTCTATAAAAGTCTTATTTAAGTTGTTGTGGCCTATTTAAACTGCAATACATTTAGAATTTTTTCACCTCGTTTTTATTCGTGCAACAGATTTTCAGAAAGGTTGCGTGTTTATTTTTTTGAAGCTGGATGCTGCTTTTAAAATTGAAGCTGACGGTTTAACAGTTTCTTAATTTTAGAGCGACGCGGGGTCTAAAGATTAATTTTTCTGGAGAGATGAGGGCGCGAAAAGGTTCGTGTCGTAAAAAAATAAACATTTAATGGAGGTTAATGCAATCTCCAAGAAAAAAAACTAAAGCGAAAGCTTTGCACAAGCATTGAAACCTTGAGAAAAAAGTTGAATGATTCTCGTACAATATACAGGGTGGTCACTTTCAAGAAGCTCACCATTGGGATATTCTAAGCGGTGGGAGAACAGCATCGGTTAAATTAGAGAAAAGTCGCACATTATAACCACTTTTAAGAATTAAAAGTAAAAGTAAGAAATTACAACTTATTCTTAAGTTATGACAAAAAAACCTATTATTTATTAATAAAAATCAATTATCTAATATGGCGCCCATAAGAAAAAATCGACTTTTGAGTGAAACTATAAAATTTTTGATAATCTTACTAAAAAGCAGTTGATCAAAAATGTAAATCTAGTAAGTTTCATAGAAATTGTTTAATAAGTAAAAAAGTTTTAACGGAAAGAGAAAAATGACAATTTTCAGTTTTTTTGTCATAGATTGAGAATGAGTGGGAATATCTTACTTTTATTTTTTAACTCTTAAAAATGGTTAAAATGTGCAACTTTTCTCTAATTTAACCGATGCTGGATCTCCCATCGCTTAGAATATCCCAATGGTGAGCTTCTTGAAAGTGACCCCACCCATGTATACGATTTTAGTTGACAGAATTCGGTGTTGAAAGGTGGTGAAGTAAAGAAGTGTGTATAGAGCGAGTAAAAATAATTTAGTGAACTGTAACTAAAAATAATAAAAAATAACGGTAGAGAGAGTGAAAGTGTAAGAGCGGCGTTCGAGAGATAAGATTGTGCACAAAGATTGGAAATAACAACAATTACAATTGAATTACGTTAGATTCCCATGTAAATAAATTAACAGAAAGACATTTAATAATGGACAATAGTTCTAAAAACTAAAGTGGTATTTACAAGTGAATTAAGTTGAAGTCAAATTAAATTATAAAAAAACAGAGGGGCCAATGTCAGATACAAAAAAAGAATGAGGGAAAAGGAGATGTATACGATATTTAAAAAAAACTTTAAAATGGAATGGTCGCCAAAAGGAGTAAGGTCGAGGAAAGAAGAAAAAGAATGAACGAGAAATAAGGCGAATGAATGAAGAGAAACAAACAATAAATACTTGAAAAGAAATGCTAAACAAAATAAAACAGATAAAAACAAATCAAGAAAAAATTAATAAAGAAATGAGAAAAATTAGAAGAATTCTTCTTCAATAATGTAAATTTTTTTTTGTTTTGTTGATGTGCATATTTTTTAAATTTTTGTATACAAAAAAAGTCTTTCATGATTGCAATTTTTTATTTTTTTTTATTTCTTACTTTTTTGTTTTTGCTAAAAAGTAGTTATTCTTACACATTTTTAACTCAATTATTTGTACAAAAAGTTTTGTGTCATAAATCTTTAAAATTTTTTTTCTTCAATTATTCTTTGTATTTCCACATCGCTTTGAAAATTTGTCTACAAAATTTTTTTTACCGTGGTTGTTTATTTTTTTAATTTTGTTCACTTTTTCTATACACAAGAAGACGTTTGTAAATTACAAAAAAGTTTTTAAATTTTTTTCCGTCTTTCATTGTTGACATTCTACATGTTTGCTTCAAAATCCAGTAACTCTAAATTATGATGGTTAAAGGGTGCCTATAGTGATACATATAATCTGGGGTGTGTTCCACGGAATCAGTATTGATAATTATGGGCCCCCTTTCTGAACTTACAGCACTTTAATAAGGTTAAGTAATCTCCTCCAGTTCTGAAACAGTTCCATCTTCTGGAAACCGTGACTTTACAGTCCGTAAAAAGGTGTATTAGGGTCTCCTCCGACACAACAGCAATATGTATATGTATATCGAGTTAGAAGCAATTGAAATAGGAAGGGGTGCAGTGTTAATAAAAATGAGAAGCATGGAAGATAAAACAAAGATAATGAGAAAAATAAAATAATGAAAGGTAATGGAATTTACATAAACAATGACATGACTAAAAAAAAGACGTCCAAATGAAAATAAGGCAAGAGACAAAAAAAATGGAAAATAATAAAAGAGTGTAAAAGTAAAATACAAAATAATGTGGGTAGATAGAAAAGAATGGAGATGGTCAGACAAGGAGGAAAAGATGGAAAAGTTGATAAAAAACAACTAAAAAAAAGAGAAGAGGGGATTTAAAAATGGAAAGAAATGAAGAAAAAGGGAGAGAGAAAAAAAAAACAAAAAGGAGGTAGTAAAATTCTATTTTGATTGTAGCGGGTTGAAAAAACAAAGAAAAAGAATGTTGGGAATATGTAAAGCAATTTAAAATGGTAGAAGTAGTGGAAACATGAATGGAGGAGAAAGAATGGGAGGAGTAGAAATAAATGATACCGGAAATACAATTTGCGGAGAGAACGGAGAAGACGGAATGAGCAAAAAGAGGAATACTAGTAGGTGTCAGAAAAGAATGAGCGCCAGTAGGAGAAGAAGAGGGGGGAGAAATATATAGGATTGATGAAAACCAATGTAAAGACAAGAGGAAAAGAAGTAAGAACAACAAGAAGAGAAATAGAAAAGGCGGTTAGTGAAAATTTAAAAAAAAAAGCTAATAATAGGAGGACATTTTAGGGCAAGAATTGGAGAGGAGGGGTGAATGATGTTAAATGAATGAATGAGTAAAAATGAGGAGATCTATAGACAAGAAAATAAATAGGCAAGGAATAAAATTGCTCAAAATATGTAAAGAAAGAGGATGGACAATAATGAACAGCAATATGGAGGAAGAGAAAAAGGGGGAGTTTGGGTTAATAGGAAGAATGAGAAAATCGATAATAGACTACGTAATAGTAAATAAAAAATGTTTAGAAGACATAGAAAGTTTTAAGACAGGGAGGAAGAGGAAGCGGATTACCAACCGCTGGAATTAACTTTGGGGGAAAAAAATAAAGAACACGAAGAAGAGAACATAGAGGAATCGGTGAAGAAGAAAATGTAGTCAAAAGATAATATAGAAAGATATAAAGATAAAATGGAAATAGTAGGGAAAGAACAAGAAACAACGAATGAAATATATGTGAAAATTTAAATACAAACAATAGAAGAAACGACTCAAATAAGAGAATTCAGAAAAGAAACAAAGAAAACGGGACAAAAAAATGAATGGTGAAATGGAGACTTCCAACAAATAAAATGAGAAGAGGAAGAAAAAAGGTAGAAAAATAAAATAATGGAAATAAATGAATACAGAAGTAAAAGAAAACAGCTCAGAGAAATGTGTAAAACCAGAAAGAAAGAATATAAAAAGGAATTAGAAACATACATCATTGAAATAAAAAACAAAGAATAAGTTTGGGAACTTTTAAAAAAACGCGAAAAGTGAACGAAGGAAAAAATAAAAATAAATGAGGAGAAATAAGAGGAACACTGTAAAAGTTTGCTACGAGAACAAGACGAAAACATAATAAAAATTAAAAGAAAGAGGAGAAGCAGAGAGGGGGGAATTGAAAAAATGGAATTAAAAGAAACGATAGAAAATCTAAAAATGGGTAAAGCGGGTGGTTCGGACGGTACACAGAAGGAGAAAATTTATAAAGTCACGAGTTGCAGAACCAGAGTAGGAGGAGTGGAGAACTAATTTAAAACAAGAAGAGAACTGAAACAAAGATGTCCGTTAAGTTCGTGTTTATTTTATTTATGTATTGAAGATCTAGAAGAGGAATTAAAGAAAAACCATGTGGGAAGAATGGTGGTAAGAAGAAAAAAGTATAGGTATTAGCGTATGCTGACGTCATAGTTGTGATAGCAAAAAAATGAAGATATGAAAGGGGTAATAAAAACTCTAAGAAAATACTTAAAAGTAAAAAAAAAGCAAACGTAAGCAAAACAAAATTCATGGAATTTGAAAGGAAAAAAGGGAAAAAGAAGAAAGTATCATAACATTGAAGAGAAGTAGAAATAGGGATTGTGGACAAATAGAAGTATTTAGAATGTGTACTAAAATACGATAATAAGGATAGTGAACAAATAAGGAAATTGGAAAGAAAAGGAAATATGATAATCGGACAAGTGTGGAGAATAAAAAAAAAATATTTTTAAAAAATTTCAAAAAAAAACGGTGGTTTTTCGAGAAGATAGTCAAAGCAGTGATGATGTCCGGAGCAGAGGTGTACGAATCAAATGAATGGATGCAACTAGAAGGTATACAAGAGAAGTACTGGAAGTGGATATTGGGATTAGAAAGGGAAACACCAAAGTACATAGTACAAGAGGAAACAAAAATAGAAAAGATAAGAACCGAAACGGGAAGAAAAGCGGTAAGGTATGAGAAAAGTATGGAGAGGAAGAAAGATATTGAAATATTAATCGCATGTTGGAAAGAGATACAATTTCAAAAAATAAAATATGGAGAAAGAGAAAGAGATTATTGGGAGGTTTTTAAATCGGTTCTTAAAATGGTGTTTTGTATCAATTGCAATGGCAAATTTAACGCTGTTACTAACATCAATTCATTAAAAAGAAATTGAAAAAAAACACAAAATAAAAAACTTTCAGAAAAAAAAATACATGCATAAAAACCTTTTTTTCTGCTAGAAAAACAAAGTGGTGGCAGATCATTGTACTTTGATAACTTAGCGAAGAGGTTTGGTTTGAGTAATTCTGACTTCTGAGGCATAATTTGAAAAACATATGCTCATCATGAGCTTCATGAGGATATTTCTTAGGGTTCAAAGGTTTTGGCGAAAACGCAGGATCATCCAACACGCTTATTCTATGTGTATTGCTATCAGTAAAAAAGCTGAAACCAAGAAAATTTTCAAAATTGTAAATAAACTTGTTAAATTTAAGAAATTATGGTTGCAGAGATTCTAGAAAACCATATCCAGTGCATCTCTGAAAGGAATTTACTGCATTAATGTTTCTACTTATTTGATATCTAAATGGTTGTCAAATAAATTCAACTGTTTTGAATATCAACAATAACATTCTAGTGTTCAAAATTCATACAAATGGTTATAGAGTAGGCGACATTGAATTAATTAAGAGGGTAGATAAATACGAACTTGATTCTTGTGAAAATTTGAAAATTTTTAAAAACAGAAATTTGCTTATGGATTATGGTAATAACGGTCCATTAGGATTTTTGGAATTATTCAAGTTTTTCTAAGAATTAATTAAATGTAACGATGCGTGACACGCAGATATATATATATATATAAATAAATGATAAGCTTTTCGACATCTAGTGTCGACTCGTGAAAGCGTTCACGTACGAAAATGTTAGCAATTTTGCCGACTATGTAACTGCTTTACATACCTGTCGGCAAAGTTGCTAATATATATATATACAAGGGTATATTGAAAAATTCTTAGCCTACTATAGAACCAAACAAAATTTCAATGTCAAAATATTTTATTACTCAACATATTCTCTTCTTAATTGGATACATTTATTACAGCGAACCTGCAACGTCTCTAGAGCTTTCAAAAAAAATTTTTCTTCTTGCTCTGCAAACCAGACCTCCACAGTTTCTATTACCTTCTTGTTGGAAGAAAATGTACGACCTTTTAAACTTTTTTTTCAGTTGAGGACTGAGGTGATAGTCGGACGGAGTCAAATCGGGTGAATAAGGGGGGTGTTCTAGTAATTCAAACCCTAAATCACGAATTTTTGCATGGCAACATGAGATTTGTGTGCAGGGGTGTTGTCCTGCAAAAACAAAACAACTTTGGATAGCTTTCCGCGTCTTTTCTCTTTAATATTTTTTTGTAGAGTAGTCAGTAATGTTGAATAGTAATCTCCAGTTATTGTTCTACCCTTATCAAAACAATCAATCATGATTACTCTATGGCAATCCCAAAAAACTGAAGCAAGAACTTTTCCAGCAGATTTTTGGACACGAAACTTCTTAGGTCTTGGAGAACCAGAGTGTCGCCATTCCATCGATTGTTACTTTGTTTCTGGATCGTAGAAATGTACCCAAGTCTCATCCATAGTAACAATTCGGTTTAAGAAGTCTACATCGTTTTCAAATCGAGCACAGATCGAACGCAATGCTTCTACCCTTGCACGCTTATGGTCAACATTCAAACATTTAGGGATTCATTTTGCAGCAATTTTTGTCATGTGCATATTGACGTGAACCATATGATGAACGCGTTCGTATAAAATATTCAGTGCTTTAGATATCCGTTTTAGCCCAATTCGACGGTCTGATAAAATCATGTCATGAACTGCATCGATATTTTCGGGGACTGACACAGAAACTGGCCTTCCCGATTGGTCATCATTTTCAATGGAAAATTTACTTCTTTTGAAGCTTGCATTCCAATTTTTGACGGTCGCATACAAAAAACTTTTAGATAATCACTCTAAAAAATTGATTGGGAATGCCTGCAAATTTAAATTTCAGATAATATTCAGCAGTTACCAAAATTTAAATTTAACGCGAGAGAAATAAACATTGTTAAAAATCTTAAATAGATAAGTTGTTGTTATGTGATTAGTTATGTTAGTTCAGGTGATGCTTAATGAAGGCCCCTATTTATTAGTATCTAAAAATTCTTTTTCCAAAATGATTGCTGATACCCGTAGAGTCTTATTAGAATGTGGAAATGTTATACCAAAACAACTTAGGTTTAGACTAACGGTATCTAACCCGGTTCTTCCTAGGATGTATTGTTTACCTAAGATACATAAACCCGGAAAAGCAATGCGTCCCATTGTTTCATGTATTAAGGCTCCTACTTGTCTGATATCTAAATGGTTATCAAATAAATTTAACAGTTTTAAATATCAACAATTGCATTTTAGTGTTTAAAATTTATACAATTTTATTGAAAAAATTAAAAAGATTAAGTTAACTGAGAACGCAGTTTTAGTTTCATTTCATGTCTGTTCATTGTTTCCAAGCGTTCCGATAGATGTCACTTTAGATTATTTGAAAGATATGTTACACCAAAACCATTTAGACAACTCAGAAATAGATAATTTTATTTAATTAGCAAGATTATGTATGAGTCAAACCTACTTCCAAATTAACAATAATATTTGTTAACAAAATCATGGTACAACAATGGGTAACATCTCCGTTTATGGTTAACCTGTTCATGGGTAAATTTGAAACTGATTTAAAAAATAATTTAGAATACTTTCCTAAAATTTGGTGTAGATATGTAGATGATGTTTTTGCAGTTGTCGACACTAAAGTTTACAGCTCTCAGCCATTTGTAGATACTTTAAATTCAAAATTTGAGACGATCAAGTTGACCTATGAAACAGCAGCAAACCTAAGTTACCTTTCTTAGACACTTTAGTGACAAGTAATGACAAAATTCAACTTGAAATCATAAAAGAAAATAAAATCATAGCCATTACATCAACTTCCGGAAGTGACGCCATTTTGGAAATATTTTAAAACAATAGATCTTGGTCACAAATTGCTGCATACCAAATTTTGTTTTTTTGCTATCACGGTTCTCCAGATATTTCTAATAGGCATTCAGCTAAAGACACCCTGTATATAAGCTTCCTTTTGTTTTTAATTTTAGTATCGGTTTGCTGATGATGATAGCTAAGTTATTAAAACACGTGTCCGAGTAAAGTTTTTTGGTGCAGTTTTTGGTGTTAAGAATCATACTTACCAGCGTCCGAGTGACTTCTTCGAGAAATGTAAAAATTAGTGTAAATTGAGTATAGGTTCCAGTCTCCAAAAACTATTTGTAAAAGGGTGCTTAGTGTTGTGAACATGGACCAATAACCCATTAAACATTATCCAGTGATAATGATGATAAAGAGCCCCATTCCGTGAATGATGACCATATTTCTGAAAAATAAAACAAAGCTGAAATTAAACAATTAAAATTAATTAAAAATCGAAAACTTACCAACAATGGAATATTGGTGCAGTGAAGCTCTGAAATGAGAGGGGGGAGCACGCAGCTAATAAGAAGTTACAAGACTTATCGGATGTGACAAGCTTAGAACTAATATTTAATTATAATTATAATTGTAGCAGAATTCAATTATTAACGAACCTGTTCGTTAATCACGTTTGTTTACTACAAATTAGGTGCGATTACCGATAAGAACGAACACGTGTTTAATCTTTGACATTTCGGTGTGCAATGGCGTTAAATAAAATTTGAAGGTCGTGTTAAAATTGAGTTCACGCGATAAAAATTTAGTTGACATACATTTTGAGGTCGTTGAACGCTTGTTTTTTGTAAAGGTTTGTACTAGACTTTTTAAATTTTTAAAATTTCAGGTTATCAATAGAACCGTTTCTTTTCAAAAAATTTACTTAATTTATTACATTATCTAAATAAATCAGAATTTACTTTATAAATGCTGACAATGATCAAAGAAAAATGTTTACAATCTTTTCAGTTTGGACTTAAACACGTATTTAAGTAATTTGTTCATGATTTTAAACATTAAAAACACAAAAATTATAATTAATCCAAGAGTAACCGCAAAAACGTCAATCAAGTAGTACTGATATAAAGGAATATCAAGTACAGGACTTCTCAAATGTTTTGCTCCCTTATGTCGAATTACATACTCAATCCACCAAACAGCGCAATCCAAGCCGCTCATTGGTTGATCCTGTGAGAGTTCTGACACGCGTTCAATTTCATTTCGATACCTACAAAGTTTTTATAAAACGTGGATTTTTTGAAATAAGTATTTGATAATTACTTAGGATTAGTTATAACTTCTAAAATGGTTTTTTTGAAATCCTCTTTGTTTAAAGTTTTGTAATTGACTGTTAGACCAAAACCCAAACTAGCAAGTCTACTCGCGCTTTTAGGTTGATCGAAATAAAAAGGCATTCCGATCAAAGGAACCTTTGCAAAAACTGCTTCTTCAGTTGACTGGGCACCACCATGCGTAATGAATAGTTTAATGTTTGGATGTCCTAAAATTGATAAGCTAATTACACGAGAAGTATAAGTTAAGTTATTTGTTACGTAGCACATCGATTTGCGGAAACCACTTCGATATTAGAACATTTTTGGGTACATTTTTTAAATCATCAGATTCGAATTTCCAAAGAACCGTGTACGGCAATTCCGCGAACACACTCACAATAATTTGACGCAAATCTTGAGACATATCTTCACTTTTTACATTAGTACCTAAACTGAAATAAATAAAACCGTTTGTGGAGGAGTCTAACAATTTCTTGAGATCCTAAAATGAAAAAATTAATAATTTTTTGGGTTTGTGAAACACTTACCGATGGCAAAGGTTTGGGTTTTATTCGATGAATTCCGTTTATGGAGATTAGTGCAGGAACACGAGGCCGTATTGAGGTGAGCAAGGGGTCCGTATTTTCTAAAAGCATACTGATTTTATCGGCTAATTGTAAACCTGTTGGAAATTTTTTCCAAAATGTTTTCGAATTATATTATCTTGGTCATTGTACTCGTAAATATTCATATAAGTCTTAAAAATTAAATTAAACAGTACGCTAGTTATTCTTTCTAAAAACGTATTGCATTTTGAGAACGGCAACAAAAGATTCGGATACACAATAGGATGCGTAGGAGAACCAAACGTTTCGTAAACCATTTCGGTAGGTTCTAACGATGATATTGCAATTGACGGACACTTAAATTTTTCAGCAAACGCAAAAGGAATTAACGTAATGTATTCAGCTATTAATAAATCAAATTTTTCTTCACTACGTAACAATCGTCGAACGTGTTTATTTTGCAGTTGCTTATCAACGACTGCTCTGCAAGTATCCAAAAGAAGCTTTATGGCTGACAGCTTATTAACCGTTTTGACGTTTTGAAATAGCTCTTCCCTTAAGTGTGATGTAAAACTGAGATCAATTTCTGTTACATTTGATACGGTCGGATCGTTCATTGGGGCCGCTGTTAAAAACGTTATTTCGTGTCCGCGCAAAGACAACTCCTTCCAAAGCGGTTGAAATACAAGTTGGTGACTGTACGACGATGAAGGAATGTAAGCCAATATTCGCGCCGCATTATGCAATCGAACTGTACATAAAACAAAGGAAACTAACGCGAAATATTTGATCATGATGAAAATTATAACTCAACTGTAATTAACTACCATGTGTTGGCACAGTATCTAAATTATCTTATCTAAGTTATCTTATAGAAGGATAGTAGAATGAATCATTACACTAAGCACGTTTTAGAAAATAGGTAATTTACGTTGCTTACTTAATTTTTTCTTTAAAGAATATATTTGAAGGTATCGCTAATTAAACACCATAGCTCGATTAATTAGAATATAATTTTGATTTAAAAAACGTCTACAAGCAATAACTTTTAAATTAAATCAAAAACTAAACATGGTTATTTGGGTTGACTGATTATTACTTATTTTTAAATAAATCTAACCTACTAATTATTGTAAGTTATTAAAAAAAATCATTAAACTCTCTATTCATAATATTTAGTCCTTACAAAATGTATATTTTATGACGTTTCATTTTTTCTGTAGTTAATATAAAAGTGAAAATAAAAACTAAGGCAATTCTTATTGTCAACGTATATATTTAGTTTTTGACAAGAATTTATTACATAATTATAATTAAGATACCAAGTTATAGTTTAAAATTAAATGAAAACGTTTTTTTAAATAAAGGTATTACTATATAAATAAATATAAGAAATCAATAATGGGTGTGACCTCCATTATTATTGATACATTCTTGGAGGCGTCTGCTCATTGACGCTATCAAGGTATCAATATAATTAATATTAATCGTTTCCCATGCGGTATCAATGGCTGCAATTAGTGCATTACGGTTTACTGGTATAAAATTTGGCCCTTGTTGTCTTCGGATAACAGCAAGTATTCGAGCCCAAACATTTTCGATAATGTTAAAATCTGGGTTTTTGCTGACCAAGGTAACAGCTCCAAGTTATTTTCTCGTATCCAATTGCGCACAACCCGCGAAGTATGAATAGGGGCGTTGTCCTTTAACAACAAAAATACATTATGAAAATGTTAATTCAACAGATCCAAAACTATGTTTTAGATAAAGTATAGTGAAATAAGAATACTTACTTGTTGGAAAATATAATCTTCGTCTGGATAAAACACTTCGACTGAAGGTTTCATAATAGTTTCCAAAATATCTAAATACGCAGCAGAATCAAGACGTCCATCGATAGCCCAACGAACTCCTAGACCCTGCGCGCTAACCCAACCCCACACATTTACAGAAAAATAACCACTTCGTTTTTTAGGACATTCCATTCTAAAAACTTTTAGAGGTCCATCGTTGCGGTTATTGAACGTTTTTTCGTCGCTAAAAATCACTCGATTCCAAAATTTCAAAGGTTCGTTCACATATCGCCTTGCAAATTCCAGACGACGTCTCATATTTTTGTCACTGAAAACTTCTTTCGCAGCAGCATTATACTTCTTTATTCCCATCTCCTTTAATCTTTTTTGTGCAGTTATACGGCATCCGGGAAAATGTGTATCTGCTATAGCCCTGGAGTATGTAGCAAATGGTTGTTCTGTTACGTAATTGAAACGATCGAGATCTTGAGCACGTGTAGATACTTTAGGTCTACCACTTCCGATGGCTCTTTCCAAAGTGTGTTCAAGATTCCATTTTACTCGGTAATGCCCTACGGTGCTTTTTGGTATATCTAACATACGTGAAATTTCACGCACGCTACGGCCCGCCGCTAATTCCGAAACAATCCGCGCTTTCAAATCAGCACCGAGATGAGGTGGCATTTTTACAACACTTGAAATTTTAAACTAAAATGGAATTTACATTTCTTATTTTATTTATTGGTTCACACTACCCTTCTCAAACAGTAGGTAATTGTTTATTTATTACATACTTCTAATGACCAATGTAACAACCCTTAGAGCAATATGACTCAAAGGAAGTAAATTAAACAAGCAAGGATATTCTATTGTTATTGAAACTTATTCATAAAGTAAAAACCATTTCCTTATAATGCTAATGGACAGGATTTTCTTTTAAGTATTAAGATTACAATAGAGGACTTATAAACTTTCGAAAATATCTAATTATAAATATTTACACTGCAATTGCGCTTTTTCCTTAATAATTTCTTAGCAATAACATACACGTTCTTGGTTTTTAAGTTGTCATAAATTTGATATGATATAAATTTGTGTTTCTAATATTACATCACAAACTAATCTTTATTCGCCAAAAAATTGTTGCTTAAGTTGTAAAGCTTCGTACACACCTGAACAACAAACCGAGCAACAAACATAACAACGAACCGAAAGTCAAACAGAACGACAAACGATCTTTTATGATTTCCACAATCCGAACAACAAACGGAACGTTTGTGCTGTTTTCAGTTCATATATATTTATTATTGAGAAGAGAAAATTGCGGAAAACAAGAAGATAGTGCCAACCAAATTTTTACGCACAAAGAAGAGTAAAAATTATAATTTACTTCGCTTTTTTTATTTTGGAAATTTCCCTTCCAAATGATGCTAATAGGGACATCATTTTTTCTTGCATTCTTAAACACTGATTAATTTAAAACATTTTTTTCTGTCAACTCCATAATATTACCTAAAACACAACAAACCCACAAAAGGGAGGACAAAAATAAATAATTTAATTCTCTCGCATAAGTTTGTTCGCCGTTTTGTTTAGATTCGTCCAAACCTGCAAACGCATTCGCGCGCATTTTCTTTGATGTCGGAGAAAAACCGACAAGTTGCGGGAACGCCGCAAACCGTTCGTGGAACAATCAGGACTTGCGAATCTGTTCTAAAATTCGTACATAGCACCGTCCAAATTAATGTTCCGATTGCCGTTCGGTTCGTTGTTCTGTTTGTTCCTCGGTTTGTTGTTCAGGTGTGTACGAAGCTTTACAATAAGCATATTAATATGAACTATATCTTATGAAAGGAGAGTTATGTAACTATAATTAACGACTTAACGTTACGTTAGTAGATTCCATTTACTATTTACACATATTTTCTTGGAACATTCGATAATTAACTATCGGGATATGATGACCCTATACTTCGCAGGTTGTGCGCAACTGGATACAAGCAAATAACTTGGAGCTGTTACCCTGGCCAGCAAAAGCCCAGATTTTAACATTATCGAAAATGTTTGGGCTCGAATACTTGCTGTTATCCGAAGACAACAAGGGCCAAATTTTATACCAGTAAACCGTAATGCACTAATTGCAGCCATTGATACCGCATGGGAAACGATTAATATTAATTATATTGATACCTTGATAGCGTCAATGAGCAGACGCCTCCAAGAATGTATCAATAATAATGGAGGTCACACCCATTATTGATTTCTTATATTTATTTATATAGTAATACCTTTATTTAAAAAAAAAAACGTTTTCATTTAATTTTAAACTATAACTTGGTATCTTAATTATAATTATGTAATAAATTCTTGTCAAAAACTAAATATATACGTTGACAATAAGAATTGCCTTAGTTTTTATTTTCACTTTTTATATTAACTACAGAAAAAATGAAACGTCATAAAATATACATTTTGTAAGGACTAAATATTATGAATAGAGAGTTTAATGATTTTTTTTAATAACTTACAATAATTAGTAGGTTAGATTTATTTAAAAATAAGTAATAATCAGTCAACCCAAATAACCATGTTTAGTTTTTGATTTAATTTAAAAGTTATTGCTTGTAGACGATTTTTAAATCAAAATTATTTCTAATTTTATTTTGTAAACATTTCCTAAACAAAATTTTGATTCGATAATTAATCGAGCTATGGTGTTTAATTAGCGATACCTTCAAATATATTCTTTAAAGATAAAAATTAAGTAAGCAACGTAAATTACCTATTTTCTAAAACGTGCTTAGTGTAATGATTCATTCTACAGTCCTTCTATAAGATAACCCATGCTGAGACTACCTGCTGTTAGAATTGTAAATGATACCCTTAAGCCCGCTTCACAATGTGCAAACTTTTGTTTACAGAAATTGTGGTGTCCAAGTGTGGTGTACACGCGAGGACTTTGAAGAAGCCCTTCCCCGAGGCGTTTAACAAGTTTGGACATTCTTTAAATGTCAATAAAACTTCAGGTAAATTTTTTGTTGTATTAAAGTACTGACGCAAAGCATTTTAACTAGTTTCATATTAAAACTAATTGCAATCCCGCCTAAAACTATGATTTTTAAAACAAAGTAAACAAATAATTTTTTTGGCACTCGATAAATGTAAAATTACCACATAAACATGTGTATCAAAAATATTGGGTCAGTACAGCATTTTGCTACAAAATCTATTGCATAGGTACACAATATTATTTACAAAAAATCACTTTACATCATTATTATACCAGAAACACCCAAAGAACCGTAAAAAAAAGGTTACCGAAATTGGCGACCAAAATTTTCCTAGTACAAAAAGGAACCGAATTACTGACTCCCTCTCTGATAGGAATTGTTTGTAGCAGTCTAGCTTAGGTGTATATACCAAAGGCCTAAAAAAAGGCAAAGGTAAATTTTATACAAAAGCCAAGAAATATGGAACATTACTCACACGGGCATTATTACACTAACATCAGCATTTGTATAGGGCGAGCAGATCTACAGAGACTTTTTTGTACCAGCTGACAAACAAGTTGAGTACTTCGTTAAAGCGAAAAAAACAATCATTTATGCTTTCTGGACATTGCAAGGGCTTTCGACAACGCTTTACATAGCTCTATGTTCTCAAAATGAAGTGTTGTAGCCTCAGAGTAAAATCTACTTATCCAGAAAAGAGATTCCCTCTAAGAGTATGGTGACGACATTGTAATACCTAAACAGAGTAGAACTAAGACTATTCTTTCTGACATAGTAGAGGCATGGAATTGGCATAGTGATGATTCGTGCCGGCTGTTTTGGGAATTAACCCCAACAAAACTATGGTTTCACCCGTAAAAAAACTGGACTGACTTAAGCCAATCCTGATTAGTAAAAACTTCAAAAACTCGGTCAAATAGTAAATTGGCAGAAACACCATGTAAATGTTATTAACAAACCACTAAAGTTGCAGGCAAAAAATGGTGTTGCAAACACGAAATAGTGCCCTATTATTACGTTTGGAGCGATTGCATGGTTTGTACATCAGGGGAGCAATGTACACCTGCCCTCCAGCAGGTACTGATCATTCCTTGTGCCTGACTCCCATCAATCCATTATAAAAAATACAAGAAAAGGATAGTAATCTAAAGTCTAATAACCTTACTTAATATGAGATATCTCAGTGTTTCTTTCTCATAAAGATGATATGAACAGGAATTTTCAATTGAAAGTCAACTTTCGGACGGAACTAGGCAACAAGAAAGATTGGGCGGTTCGAAGTTTTTTTTTCTCAGCACTAGGCTAGTTTACCAAAAACGGCTGAGACTATTGTACGGGGGAATTTGGGCCACGCACAAAATATTATGAACCCTTGTGCAGGTACAGCGGTATCTTTCTGGTAAAAATACGCCTAGATGAAGGGTATGTCGGCAGATAGCCAAGCGATCAATTCAACGCTGAGCAGCTGCGTCATCAGCTTAAGGATAGTAAAAATTTGCAGAAGGAAACGGGGGGTATGCAATAAGGTTACCTTAACTTGGGTCCCGGGATACTCTGAGAACGAAAAAAATTTAGAACACCGGTTTCCTGACGTAACGCTGCCAACATCATTTGAAAGTTGGTTTAAGAACTAATTCCACATGCAGGTTTTTCTGCGTGTCCAAATGCTTATTCACCTTCTTGCGAAATTTTAAAACACGATTTCGAGAATGTAAAATTGTTTCGGAAAACGTTTTCTCAAAATGATTAAGCTTACTCCTCCTAATCTAAAGTCAGTCTTGACATTTTTTAGGAAACTAAACCCAATGGAAGTGCTGTAAGTTTAAAAGCGGGAGCACAATGATCAGTACTGAATCACCTTAGATTTCTACAAATTATTTAAATTTTTTTTTAATTCTTTTGCAGTCATAACGTTGAACCTTGCATTATGCAATATTATAATTACGCCAACAACATCTTACATCAATTTTTGATACCAATGACCAACAAATTCAGTTTTCTTTAAATGATGCGCACCTTAGTGTCTAATAACATACTCATCCCACCAAACCGCTTGGTTCAAGCCACTCATTGGTTGATCCTGCGCTAAATTTGACTATGGCCTAATTGTGTTTCAATACTGAAGATTTTCAATAACTTTAACAAGAACTTTTAACAAATAATTTATACTTAACACATTAGATTGCGGAAACCATTTTGAAATAAAAACATTTTTGGAAATTTTAAGCAGAGTATTTTGCTCGCACTGTGTACGGTAAATCTGAGAATGTCTCTATAATTATTTGGCGCACTTGTTAAGGTAAAAGTTTAATTTTGACGTTTGATTGCAAACTATCATGTCCAGTAAGCAAAGGGCGCTTTCCAAGACATAGCAAAATGAACTCAATTATTCATCGTTCATTAGCAGTTTTAAAAATTCCGTCAGCCTTAGAACCTGTAGGACTAGCACGAGATGATGAAAAAAGACCTGATGAAGCAACATTAATGCCATGGTCCAAAGGCAAGAAACCTGTTTAGGACTGCACTTGTGTTGACACTTTAGATGACTCATACATATCAAAAACCTCAGAAAAGACATGAGCAGCAGCAGACGGCAAACGGAAACATGACAAATACATACAAATTGAATCCTCACATTTCATCATCAAAGCACTAGCTTTTAAAACTTTAGGACCCTGTGCAGAAGAGACAAAATTTTTTATGGAAGAATTTGGTACACTTTTGATTAAAGAAACAGGAGATAACAGGGCTAAATTCTATTTCTACCAATGTTAATCCATCGCAATTCAACGTGGAAACCCGGCCAGCATTATTGGAACCCTACATTAATCAATCCCCTTCAATGAAATTTTTATTGTATGAATGTAAGCTTTCGCGGCTGTTGGCACTAAGATTATTATCTTCCGGGTTGAGCCGTGTTGGTCCTTTTTTCCTACGTTCTCTGTTTGACGTTTCGCTAACCATGCTGTTAGCTTCTTCAGAAGTTACTCTAAAGACTGATGTTGTTGTCTTCTGCTCTTCGTTATATACCTATGTTCCGTTACGGTTGGTTGATGTCGATCAGTGACGGGTGGTTGGTTTTCGATGTTTTTGTGAAGAGTTGGATTCCACGTGTTGCTTAATCGGTAACCATCTTCTCGATTGAAGTTGTTTTTGTTTTTCATAATTTCTAAGGATTCTCTGATTATCCTTATATAGTAGTTGTTAGTCCTTGGTAGAACTTTAGCTTCCTCAAAGTTGATGATGTGTTTTCCTTTTTTGTGTAGATGTTCTGCGAATGCTGATTTATCTACCGCTTTGGACTTGGCGTCTCGGTGATGTTCTTTTAATCTACATTTTATGTTGCGTCCGGTTTGACCAATGTAGACCAATCAAAACTTTATTGCATAGAGTTAACAAGATTCCTGACGAGGTTCACAAGGCAGAAGAACTTTGACACGTCCAACAAGCCCCCTAATGAAGAACGGCTATACCGCATGTCGCAGGAAATTCGAAAAAGAGAAGGAACAGGTCACCACCTACGCTCGTTTGCCATTCATTGCTAGAGTAACTGACAAATTAAGAAAATCATTGGAGAAGAAGAATATCGGTGTCAGGTTGGGAACGGTTAGAAAAATCCAGCAATTACTACCTTCTAATAAAGATAACCTGCCGAAACACTCAACAAAAGGGGTCTACCAAATTGATTGTTCATGTGGAAAGGTCTACATTGGTCAAACCGGACGCAACATAAAATGTAGATTAAAAGAACATCACCGAGACGCCAAGTCCAGAGCGGTAGATAAATTAGCTATCGCAGAACATCTACACGAAAAAGGAAAACACATCATCAACTTTGAGGAAGCTAAAGTTTTATCAAGGACTAACAACTACTATCCAAGGATAATCAGAGAATCATTAGAAATTATGAAAACTAAAACAACTTCAATCGAGAAGATGGTTACCGGTTAAGCAACACGTGGAAACTAACTCTTCACAAAAACAGAGAAAACAAATGTCGATACCAAACAGAAGATCAACCAACCATCGAAAACCAACCACCCGTCACTGATCGACATCAACCAACCGTAACGGAACATAGGTATATAACGAGGAGCAGAAGACAACAACATCAGTCTTTAGAGTAACTTCTGAAGAAGCTAACAGCATGGTTAGCAAAACGTCAAGCAGAGAACGTAGGAAAGAAGGACGAACACGGCTCAACCCGGAAGATAATAATCTTAGTGACAACAGCCGCGAAAGCTTACATTCATACATTAGACGCCTCTACGGGGAAGATATCTACCAGGAAACTGGATAAGTTACGAAAGAAGAAGAATCAACTGCTATCCTCATTAGCATATCTACGACGATGCCGAGACCAGGAGGTGACGCCTACTTTTGTGAAAATTCGCCATCATATCGTAACAAATTGTGCAAGAAGAATTATCGAACGTAGTGAGAAGGCACTCACTCGAGAAAGAGTACGTTATACTTACCATCAACTGCATATAACGTCAACAGAACTATACCAGCTACATCTACAACTGAGCAGCATACTGCATAAAGAAACATGGAACACCATAGATCGCATCAGCTAGGAACATGGGGAATACCACCTACAATCAACCACTAACAGGCATATCAAGAAGTTTGAGAAATTAAGTACCAAGCACCAGCAAACCAGATATAAATTGGACGAAAACAAAACAGTTGTAAACTTGTCGAACTACCCACTCACCGAAGACTGCATATCAATTTTGTCAAAAGGGATGAACTACGCCATTGCTCCAAGAACTCAGAAGCAATCAAGAAATCATGGTGACACGCGCAGATAAAGGCAACGCTACAGTAGTCATGAACACCGAAGACTACAAAATGAAAACCAAATTGCTACTGGATCCACAACTTTACACCAAGTTAAAAGAAGATCCAACCAACAAAATTGAAAAACAAACGAGAGCCGCAATCAAAAATTCAGCTATACCAGTCGATCAACATCGTCAACTGCTGCCTTCCGGGACCAGACCACCTAGACTATACGGATTACCAAAATTCACAAATTTGGTAACCCCCTAAGGCCAATTGTCAGCACATATGGATCTCCAACTTATGAACTGGCCCGTTAGGTGGCTAAGTTTCTACAACCGTACGTGGGAAGAACTGAATCTTTTGTGAAGAACTCCGAACACTTCGTCGAATTACTGATGACTCTGGAAGTAACCAATGACGATATACTAGTTAGTTTTGATGTAGAATCGCTATTCACTAACGTACCAGTCGACGATACACATAACATCATAAAACAACTGTGCACAACCCATGGGTTAAGAGAAGACATACCAGAGCTAGCAAGAATATGTCTGAATACAACTTACTTTCTATGGAACGGAGATTTCTACGAACAAAATCAGGTGCAGCCATGGGATCACCATTATCACCGGTTATTGCGAATATCTTTATGGAAGCATTCGAGCAAGAAGCCATTCAATCCAGCGAACAGAAACCGAAATGTTCAGATACGTGGACGATACCTTTGTCATATGGCCTCATGGAAAAAAAGCACTTACTGTATTTCTTAACCATCTCAACACTCAGCACAAAAAGATCAAGTTTACCATGGAGACAGAAGAGAATAAGGAGCTCCCCTTCCTGGATGTTCTAGTAAAACGAGGGGATAACAACAAGTTGGCTCATAGTGTATATCTTAAAAACACACACACCGACAGATACCTCCATGCCACATTACACCATCATCCACAGCAGAAGCGGTCTCTAATCAAAACTTTATTGCATAGAGCTAACAAGATTCCTGACGAGGTTCACAAGGCAGAAGAACTTCGACACGTCCAACAAGCCCTAAAGAACGGCTATACCAGAAAAGAAATAAGAACCGCCTGTCGCAGTAACTAACGAATCTGATCCATTAACTTGGCCTACTTTCACGTCTTAGAAGATTTTTGATTACTTGATCTTGTTTTGAAAAATAGTACCGATTCAATTGCAACCTAAAAAAATTTCAAAAACGGCTCTAATTATCCTGGGAACTTAAGGTATGCGTGTCTGAAAACGGTAATAAAAAATTTGAGTAAAGGACCGGATGAGTCGGAACACCAAAGTATTCCTAAACCATTTCCGTAGCTTCCAAGGAAGTCACCGCAATTGTTGGGCATTAAAACTTTTTTGATAAAGCAAACGGGATGAATGTTAAATATTCTGATATAATTACATCAAAAGAACCGTTTGCAACCACTTTTTGCACATCGGAATGTTGCATTTGCATCTCGACAGTTGCGATAAAACTGTCAAAATAAATTGATTGAGTTAGTTGTGATTAATTTGGAAACGATTGACTTTATTCAATCGTAAGTGAAATGTAAGTCGATTTCCGTTAGATTTGTTAGAGTTGAATCGTTTATGAGATCTGTGGTTATCAGTGTTACTCGATGTCCGCGTAACGATTAACTCTTTCCAAAGTGTTTGAAACACTACTTGGTGACTGTAATATGCTGTTGGTATGTGGGCCAAACGTTTAAAATAAACACAGGCGGCATTTAACATTATAAGATTAGATGTAGTACTGCAGAAGCCGGGAATCGAGTAGTATTTACGAATTGTAATTTTTAATTACTATGTTGTTATTCATATGATGAAATCTGTTCCATTTTATACATTTTTTATATGTTTGTTCATGTTTATAGTATGGATAAAACTTTTAAAGTGTAATTTTTACAGCATCTTCTTTTGTTATTAAAAAAAAAACAACTACAAATTGTGCATCGCAGAAGTTAGTTGAATTTTCTGTAACTTTTTAACTTTGATGTCATTTTTTCAATGCATGTATAATTATTTAAATTTTTTTGTTTATTAATTGGCATGAAGTTATTAAGTTATATGTAAAGTTATTTTCTTGCTAACGTGTAGTATGAGCGACCTGTACTTTTTTAACCTTTCTTTGTTAATATAATCTATTGTTCTATTTGTCGTAATATAAGATTATTATACATTTAGATACAATAGCATTTTTTATGGTTTATTTAGTAATTATTTGAAAAAATAAAAAAAAAATTTTTTTTAATGTAGTCCATATACAGGGTGGCCCATTAAAGAATGGAAGGTAGATATCTCGGAAAATATTGGGGTTAGAAAAAACTTTTGCAATAAAAGTTGTGCAAATCTATAAACTGCAGATTTTAAAATTATTTTCGTGTATACAGGGTGTTCCATAAAAGCCCGACATACCGAAGTGGTGTTTTTATTTAAATAGAACTACCTATTCTTTATTACAATTCCTTGGGAAATTTTAATGTAACTTTATGCATCATTAACATTGTCTGAAATAGAGGGTTTTCGTATTATTGCATTTTTTCCGGGAAAATTTACGTTTTGACTAAATTAAATAACTCAGTAATTCTGGAATTTATCCAACTGCAATTTGGTAGTTTTAGTACATGTGTTAACTAAAGCTAGTTGTTTTCATTTATAACTTTGTTAAGTTGGGTTAATTTCAGGATAACTGAGTTGTAGTTAATTCTTTCAAAACGTCAAGTTTTCCAAAAAAATGTGAAATAATGCAAAAACCCTCCATTTTTAGACACTATAGATAGTGCATAAAGTCAATTAGAATTTTCCAAGGAATCAAATTTGTAATAAAAAATAGGTGGATCCATTTAAAAAACATAACCTTGGTATGTCGCACTTTTACGGAACACCCTGCATAAACTAAAATAATTTGAAAATGATGAACTTATTAATTTGCACTTTCAATGCAAAAGTTTTTTTTTAAAACTAATATTTTCTAAGATACGCACTAATGGACCACCGTGTATCTATTTAACACAACATCGGTCGAAGATTAGTCCACATTTTTAAAAAAATTAAATAAATGTTCCTTGCCTTTAGTTTTTGCATAGAAGTTTGTGACAGTATTATTTCGTAAATGGTTGATTTCTTCCTAGAGTATGGGCAGCCGTGTTTACACTCATGCGCTTGAATATGAATTTTTGTGTTGAGAAATTTTCTGGGGATTTTAGTTATTTGAAACTGACAGTTCCGATAATTTATTTTCATTTGCTCGCAATAGTTATACCTCATTTCTTGTTTGCTGATTGTCGTGAAAAGGTGTACATGGAAAATGTTTTGTAAAAATTGAACAATTAGACATGTGCTTTGTATTATCGATTGAAGTAAAATCATCCCATTTAAATTAGGGAATAAGCCTTCGACTACTGTTCCTGTGTAAGTATTTTTTTACTTTTCTTTGTTTTAATAAAATATTTGCTATCACGGGTTCTATCTTTGCCGGCACTTTTTTTTCACACCTGCCGATTAACTGTTAAACACCAAAGACTTCCTATTTATACAAGCCAATTGAATTCTTTTATGCATGTAATTCATAACTTTTGTCGCATTTTATGTACACGTACCGCGGCCGTGAGTTGAGCAACGTACCTTTTTGGCGCTGTACAGATAGTTTTATCAACGAGAAAGATCTTTCCAAGTACCGGATTAATTATGTGCCCTTCAAAATTGTTTAAATAATCGGCCAAGGTGCGGTACTCTCCGTAATTGGTGGTCAAGTACATTCCGAACAATATTTGCTACGTGAACTTGGTAAATCGCTTGCATAGAAAAATTGGCGCTACGACTGTCATAGGTGTATTGTACGCTAACCTATTTGGAGCGTTTGTGCCTCGAATTATTATTTGTGCTTTAACTCGCTCTTGTGAATTATTATTATTTTATAACTATATTTTCTTACGAATTCTAAATGATATTACCTATTGTTGTGTCGGGATGTTTCTATATGTGTTAATTGAACTTTAGTTTCTATAATAATATACATATTTTTATCCACGTACAGTTTGTTTCTGTGTCTACAAGTTCCTAATGGCTTTATATATCTCTTATACGTAATCCTAGGTAGCGCCTTATAAATTCTTCGTGCAGTGTAGAAACCTTCATTTCGAACGATTCTCAATAAGCCCACGACCACTTTCGACTAAGAGGAGCTGCCCGTCAGGCCTTCTAGCACTGCTATATTTTTTTTATTTTTGAGTTTGTTTACAAGTAAACCGTAACAAGTTCTAAATCACCTATGTCTGATATACTCAAAATTTGTGCTTGAAATGTTTACATTTTCTTTTTAATAATTTTACAAATGATAAGGTTTTTTAAAGAAGAAAATTTAGAATAGACAACAAGAAAAGCATTTCCAAAGATAAATAGAAGATAAATACAAAAAGCTAAGAGAGAAAGGAGAAGGTGAAAAAGACGTGCGATAACCAAAAAGAAAATGAATGAGATAATGAAAAAACAGAAAGCACACATAAAACACAAACATAATAATGCAAAATTTAGATGAAAAGATGAGGGAAAAGATAAAAAGAGTCTTTGAAAGAATATGGAAAGAGAAAAGTTTTCTAGAAAAATGTAAAGACGCTGTAAAATGCTGAATTTCGTTTGGTTAAGGATATCTGGATTATTAACTATTTCTTGTGATTTAATTTCCTTTTTATTTCCGGTCTATATTAACTATATTAAACTCTTAAACTATCACTCTAGCCATTCTTACATACACTGCAATGTTGTGACGGTATTATTTTGCAAATAATTGATTTATAAACCTATTTCTTCCTACAGTATAGACAGCAGTGTTTACACTCATGCGTTTGAATATGCATTTTTGTATTGAGAAATCTTCTGGAGATTTTAGTTATTTGAAATTGCCAGTTCCGATAACTTATCTTTATTTGCTCACAAAAGTTATACCTTATATCCTATTTTCTGACCCTCGTGAAAAGGTGTACGTGGAGAATGTTGTCTAAAAATTGAACAATTAAACATGTGCTTTATAGTATCGATTGAAGTAAAATCATCCCATTCAAATTAGCTAATAAGTCTTCGACTACTGTTCCTATGTAAGTACATTTTTTAAATTTCTTTTGTTATAATAAAATATTTGACGTACCTTTTTAGCGTTGTATAAATAATTTTGTAAACTAGAAATAACTAACCAAGTACCTGATTAATTTTGTGCGCTTTACCTATTTAAATAATCGGCCAAGGTCCGGTACTCTTCGTAATTGTTGTCAAATACATTCTGGACAATATTTACCACATGAACTAAGTGAATCGCTGGCATCAAATAATCGGTGTTACGACTGTCAAAAGTCAAAATACGTTAACCTATTTGGGGCGTCTGTGCCTCAAATTATTACTCGTGTCTTAACTCGCTCTCGTAAATTATTATGATTTTATAACTATATTTTGCTATTAATTCTAAATGATATTATCTATTGTTGTGTCTATGTGTTGCTATGTGTGTTAATTGAACTCTAGTCGCTATAATAATATACATATTTTTATCAACGTACGGTTTGTTTCTGTGTCTACAAGTTCCTAGTGGCTTTCAAATAACTCTTATACGTAATCCTAGGTGGCGCTTTATAAATTCTCCGTGCAGTGTAGAAGCCTTCATTTTAACGTTTTTCCATAAGCCCGCGACTACTCCCGACTACAAAAAGCTGCCGGTAAAGCTTTCGAGCACAGCTATATTTTTTAGTTTGTTTACAAATAATCTGTAACAATGTTATTCCGCATCTCAAGTCTAATTTAATAATTAAAAATAATCCCACGGTGATTTTCTTGAAAATTAACCTTAATCTAAGAAATATTGTAGAAATCGGAGGTGTTCGGAAAGATTTTTGTAGCTGTTAGTAATTTGATGTCATTTATTCATGTGCCCCTCAGCAGCTCCAAAGGTCGAATCCAGTTCCGAACCCTAGAAAAAATTATTTTCAATAACAGTTTTTAGAGAAATTAGACAAACGTCTTGTAATGAAATGGGAACTAAATGTGCGTATGTGATACTATGTGTTTCTAACGCAAAAATGATTTAGAAACGTAATTTAATGCCAAAAATGCTTTTCTAGTTATTGAACAGAAAAATAATTAACTCCGAAAGAATAAAAAAACTTTGCAGAAATATAGTCAAAATTTGGGTGATTAAAGAAAAGTACCCAAAGATGGCAGTAGAAAATGTTACAAACTTTGATAAATTTAAATTAGAAAATAAGAAAATAGCAGGCAATGATTAGAAAACTAACAGATAAATAAAATTTAATGTGACGTTTCAAAGGCAATTCGAGTTGTACGCGAACGAGTAAAATGTAAAAAAGAAAGTAAGTGCACCAAAGAAAATAAATAATTTAATTAATTAAAACAAAAATACACAATAAGGTGTACGTTAAAAGTTTTAAGTAAAGTGTTGGGCCACAAACTGTTAAGTATAAGCCGAGTGTTGAAAAGGTAAACCTAAAGAGGCATAGCATCTAACAGAATCCGGGTTGCAACGGAGTAACCTGGAAAGCGGAATACGCAGTGAAGGCACATACCTGTATTAATGACCTGAGGTTAGTTTTAATTATTGTAATAGTTTGTAGTTTACCTATTAAATTGATTACTGTATAAACATTGGTTGCACACAAAACACTAATTGGTGTACGTCTGGGATACGTATGCGTTGTTTGATAACCACGTTGTTGCTTATGTTCAAAGCGCTGTTGCAAAATCTTAATTTAAAGCCGTTAATTTTATTTGATTTTTTTGTGTGTGAAAATAAAGAATTTGTGTTGTTGTTTACATTGTGAGTTTTAATTACTGGTAACATCGTGAAAGTCAGTTTAAATTTCGTGGTTTAGAAAAAGAGAGATAATTATTATTTCTGGTATAAAGTACAGAGCATTATCATTTACTTTAAAAAATAAAGTTGAAATTTTACTCGACAAAAGAAACCCTGAGATTATCCAAGAGTTATTTAGTTAGATAATTTTAAAGATAAAAATTAATATTAAAATATATCAAAAAAAATTGTAAAGCTTATAACCTCATATCATTGCAATATTTATATTTTATTAAAGTGAGTGCACTGTTTATTCATCATTATTGGACAAATTGTTTTTACACCTATGGTTATGGCTTAAAACTTGACAAAAGTTAAAAGTCAACAAGACGTGTGTGGGTTTTATTTTATCAAACAATTTTTATGATGGTTTAGATTTTGCTAAGAAATCTCTAAAACTTCGAGCAGTTCTAAATTAATTTGAAAAAACTCTGATGTTTTTTAAATTTGAAGTGAAAACTATAAAAAATTTTTTAAATAAAAGTAGCTTGTCTTGTTATGGCAAACACAAAGTTTCGGTTACAATTCTAATTGTCTATCGTAGGCGTTTTTTAAATTTATTTTAAACGTAAACACTTGAAAGGAAACGTTTCAAAGAAAGAAACATATATTTTGTATCGTTTTCTATTAGAATGCAAGTTTATCTCCAAAAATGTTTGATTACACCACGGTCGTCTTTTTTTACATTAAACGCATCCTAGAAGATAATAGCGATACCACGTCTCTTTAACTTCCTTAACATTGATTATACCTTTTTAGTCTCAAATTAAAATTCACCACCCCGCTTTAATTTGTTTTATTTTGAACAACAAAACCAATAAACAAAAAAAAGCGCATGGACGTCTTGTCCATTATCTTATTTTTAAATGCGCACCACTCACAATACTAACCTAACCTAACGATAATTCTTGAGAGTAAACAATCAATTTACTTACAGTTGTTTGTTTTTTTCTGACGAACCCTACGCTTTGTAAGTTGTAAGAAACCGACAATGTTATAATTTAAATTTGCCGTTAAAAAAGAATTATCTCAAAACAAACGTCGCGTCGTGCGCACCGCTCTACTTAAAATTACCGCAATGCAACCGCTGCTTACTCTTCCGCTGGAAATAAAACCCTCTATATAAGCGCGAGCGCAATGTCAAAAAGGTACTTCTTATTAGACCTCTACTTCTAACCTGACTTCAAACCCAACTTCAAATCCGACTTGACTTCTCCACTTCTGGAGAACTTCGTCCGCATTAGTGCTGAATCCCAAATATAAAACTGCCTAAAACTACCCGCCATTAACTCAAAGACCGCTGCAAATGCTGATTTAACTTGGTACGGGCGTAGCAACCCCTAACTCCAAGACCGCTGCAAATGCTGATTTATTTTGGTAAGGGCGCGGCAACCACTAACTCAAAAACCGCTGCAAATACTGATTCAATTTGGTACAGGCGGGGCAAGAACTAACTCAAAGATCACTGCAAGTGCTGATTGAATTCGGTACAGGTGTGGCACAAAACTCTCTTGATTTCCAGAGAACTTCCTGAAAACAATCACCGTTAATAATCCGAATAGCCGGTATCTACTTACTCAGAACCCTAACCACTGTGGCTGATTTATTTGGTAGCAGTTGCTTTCCTCCGGCACAGTTCCATTTAGAACTAGCCGCTTCGTATCAATGACCCCTCGAGGGAAGTCAATTTATTTGATAGCACTTCGTAATAGGCGTGCTGACAGACGTTGCCCTAAGCGAAGTATCACCGCCACAAAACCGTCGTCGGCTCCGAGCACCGAACTTTGCATACATACACGGCTCGCTCGCCAAACATCACCGTACGAGTACAACCACCAGGTATCCTCGGCACGTTAAAACGGACTTCCGTCGTTTGCCAAGCCGTAAGCCGCTATAATAAACGCTGTGATGTATGCTAAAACAAACAAGCGCCCTAGACAGAAGTTCTAACCAATAACCTTAAAAAAGAGTGTAAACAACCGCCACCGATAAATAATAACCACTTACCTGTTTCAGTAAGACACTAGCACCAGACCTAGAAGCCGAACGAATTCGCAACCCGAGTATTTGTTTAGCAAGAAATTCTGTTTTGTAAAACACGTGAAGATTCCACCGCCAACCGTACTAGCCCGGCGCGGCATTCTAACTGGCCGTGTTTGAGCTGCCGCTGTGCCGACCACGACTCTCAAGTGTCCCGCGTATTAAACATAAATTGTAACTAAATTTCTTGTATATATAATAACCCCTAACTTTGTGAATAATTGTAAATAGACATCTTAAAAGCAAACCCTTGGCATTCTTTCTTCGCTTGAAGCTACCCGCGTGCATATAAATTTTGTTACGTCACGTTTTACGTTGCTACTACAAACGAACCCGGTAGTGAGAAATGTAAAAGGTGCGCGTTTACAAAGTCATTACACTTAATTTCTTTATAGGAACTGTTTATTACTCCAAATTAATCGATTAAATGCCTTGAACGGTATAGCGTTTCTATAATTAGTTCGCAGCTTTAAGAGATACTCAAAGTGTTCGCAAGCCTGTTTCAACCTTGGTCAAACGGAAGATCTACTTTATTTTTGCATACCGTATCATAGATTTCACTTTAATACTCGTTTACAATTTTTTTATTAATACGTACGCAAAGAGCTTTTCTACACTACTCAATAATTAACGATTGTTAAAATAAAATGTAGGTAGAAACACATTATTGTCACATCACGTGAAATTGCTTGCTGTCACACAGACAAAGTAAAACCTTAACGTCACCCTCAGAAACACAATACTGCCACACCTTGTCACATTACCGGTCTTGCAGTAAGTTTGAATTTGTTTATTTATTTATAAATAATGTTTAAATTTAATATTATTTATTATTCGATAAAATATTTAATATTAAATTGGCTCAATAGGTTCGTCAGACTGGGAAAAGACATTAAAAATGGCGCTGCTGTAATTGTTGTCAAAGAAGATAATAAATCAAAATTAAAATGTGTGTCTTGCGACATTTTGTGTAAACATTGACACGTATGAATAGTATAAACTAAGAAAAATGCCAACTATTAACTGTAACGGCAAGTGTGTGTTAAAGTGCAAAACGCTATCTAAACGATATTTTAATGCATGTAACACACGTTGCCAATAAAGCCAAAGATAACTTGTACAGAAGCACAAGTGTGTGTATTTCTGTACAAGTACAAGTTATCTTGGCTTTATCGGCAACGTGTGTTACATGCATTAAAGCTTATCGCTTTGCACTCTAATAAATCAAGTTGACATTTTTCTACGTTGTTTGTCTGATATTTTCTTGCACTTTTTAATTAATAACTCTTCAATTAAGATAAACTTATAAATGTTATAAACATAACGTGACGTACACCGAAAATGTGCGGATGCCTAGAAAATAAAAATGTGCTTTCACCAATAGTTTCGTGACGTCACGTAACAAGCGTAACGTGATAGTAGTGTGATTCTAAAGTATATTTAAAATGACACTTCGCAAATTTTTCTCCTCACATGAGTTCCACATAACCACACGAGATTTTACGTGACGTAACAATAATGTGTTTCTACATTTATGATGCGCTGCAGTTTTGTACTTGTTGTTAATTACATAGTACTTTGTAGTTTCGAATCTGCTTATCGATTCTAGACCTACTTACAAATTAATTTTTTAAATATCAACATACAACTCTGGGAGGCTTCTTCTTCTCTCAATTTCTACATAAACAAAGAACCCTACAAAAAATTAACACTTTAATAGTTCTTAAAATTTAAAATATAAAATTACGTTTAAAAACAACACGATTTCTACGCTTTGTAATGGAACAAACAAAAAATCTATTGAGTCACCGAAGCAAGCGGTGTAATGTGGTTAAGACTTTTACGAGAAAGAACCTTTGATAAAAAAAATCAAAATAATCATTTCTTTAAAGTTTAATTAAAATAAATACTGCAGCGACGTGAAAAACAAAACCATATGTACTGTTTAACGCAAACGAAATATACTTAAAATACAGTTCAACCTACTTTGAAAAAAATACTTCGATAAAACCCAAAGAATTTAAGCTTCAAAAAAAATAGTTTTTACTAAAAGTACTATAAATCAGAAGAACATGCTGTGATCAATGTCGAAAACATGGCGACATATTGGGTGACTGAAAGCAAAAGAATAAAATTTTGTACTTATTAACCTATCATTATCTACTGTTGGGCATAGGCGTTTCTAAATACAGAAGAAGGTG